>SKCR01026784.1:0-63341 GCA_019454045.1 Zanthoxylum bungeanum | reverse complement strand
CGTAGGATACGGAACTGGTGCTTTATGTACTGCAGTCATCAGGATAATATAACTAGGTCATGATTATCCGATTATAGAGACTAGTTACCAGAGATCCGATATGTGCTTCGTACGGGGCAGACACAATTCCAGCCCCAGGCCTTGCATGTGATATCCGATACTGGATTGTATACGTATACTACGTATACTACGCCTGATATAGATCACATATTCCTTTAAGACTATTTCTGGAGAATTGGGTAGGCACGGTGCTTTGCTAGAAGCCAACCATGTCTTGTAAATCGGTAAAAACATAGTACTAGGTACGTACGTGTTCGGATAGTCCGACGACCGGATTTACTACCAACATATCCGGGATCTCATGGGTCGCTTCCCGAAGATTCACCGATGACGTATGACTCGCACTTTATTAATCTGGGATTAATTATAAGAGAGAGAAATTAAACTAGGATTATTACAGAGATATTTTATCTAGGATAAAATATTATTTAAAGAGAGAGAACGATTAATTTGGAATTAATCGATAAAATAATATATTCGATATATTATACGAAATTAGATTTCGACGCGGAATTAAAATTAGATTTTAATTCGTGCGAACGAGTTTAATTTAGAATTAATTCGCTAGCGATGTGAATGGTAATTTTGCTAGGCTTATTATTTAATTAAATTTGATTTAATTACGTCGCAACGGAAAATTCGTTAATTCAGAATTAGTGAACCTGAGCCCGGAGTGTTTCCGGGCCCACTCGCATTTTGAATTCAAGTGCGGCCCACAAGTCACATCTAGCGTCAAATCACTAGTCAATCAAGTGATGGAAGTCACATCACTTTGAGTGATGTGATGTCTAGTCACTTTTGATGTGAATAGTGATGGAGGTGGTTGTGAGGTTAATGCCATTTACTTTTTTTTTGGAATTTGGTATATGTTTTAATTTTTTGGGAAATCATTTACAACTTTTCACAACCAACACACAAAACTCCTCTATTCTCTCATCTCCAACCTCTCGGCCAAGGGCTTTTTCTTCTCTAAATTTTGGCAATTGCCGAGAATGAAGAAGATCATAGGGAAAGATTTGCGGCAAATTTTTCTGAGTGCTAGCACACTTATGAGTCTCCCTAGGATAGGGAAACCCAACCGTGGGCATGGAATGCACACCAAGCTTGGAGCTTGAAGGACCGAAAATAGAGGAGCACAAAGGGAGCCATTGCCGAAAGCTTGAAGGATTTTTTTTGTTGTTCCTCGCATCGGAAAGCCGATCAATGTAAGTATGATTCCGCCATACCTCTTTGAGTATTCACACATGTTTCATTGCTTGAAATTGATCCCGGGACTATAGAAGAAACACAACAAGAGGCACAAATGTCCTTAATCCCAAACATACCTGAGAGTTAAATCCAAAAAGGGATTCGAGGACGAATCTTATTTAAGGGGGGAAAGAAAATGTAACGCCCTGATAATCCCGACGACTACTACCCGGTGACTACTATCATAAATATGGAATAATACGTGATATGAATCATGTTCAAGCATATATGGGCTCATGATAAGACTTTCCGGATATTCGATAAATTCCTGGCGATTCCGATGCAAAATTTATTCTAAATTAAATAGGGACAACCCTTAGTATATAGGCTATAATATTCTCATAGAATATCAGATTTTTATAAATTTTATATCGTCAGAAATCTCAGACTGAGCCCTACAACTTTCGAATTGGATATTTTTCAAAATTCGGATAAAAAATAGGTCAAAAATCCAGATTTTCGTAACTGCTATAGTAGAATTGGGAATGGCCTAGAAAAAATTGATGTGGCACAATCCTAGCCACCCATTCTATTATAAAAAAATCATCTCATTTTCCTATTAAAATGACACTATTTCCTCTTCTTTCCCAAGCCAAAAATGTCAGTCAGTGTTCAAGAAGGCTTTCCAAATTTTCTTCACTTTCATGGGAATTTGGATGGGAGGATGATGATTTCCAAGCTCCAAGAAACACAAAGTAAGTTCTAATCCTCATTCCCTCTTATAATTTCAATTTTAAGCTTGAAAAAGGAAAGCATCGCGACGCGTATGGGCCAGCATCGCGACGTTGAACATGAAAATACCCTCCATCTCGGGTCGGTTAGTCATGTGGAAGACTTGGATCAGTCATGTGAAAAGGTCGGTTATGTGGAAGACTCGGGTCGGTTGTGTGGAGACTCGAGTCTGTCGTGTGGAGACTTGGATCGGTCGATCATGTGGAGACACATGTTGGTCGTGTGGAAGCCTCGGGATTGATTATGTGAGTGTCACGTTGCCCAACACCCAGTCTCGTGATATGGAGCAACAATAAGCTATCTGCCTGAGTTTGCTTGTATGGACGTCGTGACGCTCCTGACCCGACGTCGCGACGCTCCCGACCTGATGTCACGACATGTAATAGGAAAAGTTTCAATCATTCATACATTTCACTCTAGGATGTTTAAGTCTGTTAACATGTTAGCCATCCCGACACGTATGTAACATGCATGAACATCCACTACATCAATGACCATGATTAGGTTCTAATTTATTGCTAACCATACTCGGATACAGGACGGACTAGCTTTTCCGCAGGGACCTCTTCAAACGCATCCAGGATCATTGGAAATAGTTTCAATCTGTGAGTGGATACTTTATTTATGTTTTCTTGACATATAATTTAAAATATTTCAAGTTTTGAAGTTTTTTTGTTTTGAGATTTTTAATTGATAAAGAATATGCATAATGATTACATGTTTTCGTCTCAGCGCTTCTTTAATGTTTTCATGATTTATAATTATCTATTTGTTTCCGCTGAGATACTCGATTGATGATATGTTTCCACCCCCGACGCTTGTTGCATATTTTTATGTTTTTATGACTCATCATATATTTTTCACCGAGGAGCTTGTTGAGGGTCTCGTCCATCAGAAATGGATCGACCCGCTACCTTGTCGACATGTGATCGTTTGTTCCTCGCTAAGTCTTTGCGCGTGATCGAGTTGAGTGCTTGATATATTTTTGACGATACATGCATGAAAAATGGTTTATGGACATGTTTTAGAATGTTTCTTAAGGTTTTTTATTTTTAGTATTCACTCACTAGGTCGTTCATGTTGGAACGACCGCGAGTGCGCAGCGGAAAATCAAAATTATTATGCCGCTTTCCTTTTGCCCAAGACCCATTTGTTTTGATTATTCTACAAGCCTAGACATGTTACTATATATTCTAAGCATAAAACTCATAAAACATGCAAAGAACATAAACCTAAACATGCTAACTATCATAAAAACTCTAAATTAAATAAAGAAAGAAAAAGACTTACTTGAACCGTAGACTCCTCCAGTCCTCCCTCCAATCTACAAGTTTTTTCTCGAACTCAGCAAGCTCTTCCACGTTCCAAAGAGCCACCCAAGTGTGTGGCCTCCAAAGATGCACACACCAAAGCCTTCTCAACGACAAGACTACGCCTTCAGTGCACGAGCATTTTGCCCTTGGTGCTAGCCAAGACAAATACCTCAAAACTTTTAACTCGAGGTTCCTCTAGTCAATTAGACTTAAGGATCCTCAAAATCAGTGGCTTACTCTTAAATTTAGAGTTGCTCACTTATATAAACCCAAGATATGAAAGGTTTGGTGTAAAAAAATTGTGAAGAATTCTTTGGGTTTATATAGTGTTCAAAAGACAACAAAATTAATTAAGAATCCGATAGGGGATAAAAACTAATTTAATCTTAGCCATTGGATCTTAATTTAGTGGTTTAATGAGAATATAAAACCCTAATAAGAGTTTGGGCCGAATTGGAATTCAAAAAAAAAAAAAAAAAATAAAAATTACTATTCACGTTACTGTTCACGTTACTTCATATCACGTAAATAGTAATTTTTTTATTCCAATTCCCAAAGTGCCCTTATCGTCATTCACCAATCCCTAAGCTACTATGGAACCTCATAAATGATTTGTTCAATAATTAAACACATTGAACAATTTATGAACAATTCCTACAGCAATCATATATGCTGTTAAATTTGTACTTGTAAGTGTCCTAGACATGCCACGGGATCTCTAAGCGTGATTCGTGTGTGTGAATAAAATCAAACTAAGTTGCGGAGGACTTACATTGATCGACTTGAGTTCAAAATTTTTATGGATGTTGAAGCTTCCAAGCTCATATGTGAGTATCCCTATCACCTTCATTTGACTCCCATAGGTGCTAGCTTGAACAAATGAAACAAATTTGATCTCCCAAGGAGAAACAAATTTTCCCAAGAGAGAGAGGAGTGATCAGCCAATTTGAAATAACCCATTCGGCCAGGCAGAATCAGAGGCAATCGGCCAAAAAGAGAAAAGGCAATTCGCCGACCCAGAGAGCAATTTGCTCTTTTCTTACATATAGCCACTTTGAATCCATTCAGAATATAATTGCTTCTATTCAGCCAACAGAGAGCATTAAATGGCCACATGCCCATATTGCTTCTTTGGTGAATTTGGGCCATTCGGCCATGTGCTTTCTTTCTTTTAAGAGAAGCCAAATGGCTTATTTTGACCATTGTTTCCAAAACAGAGGCTGATCGCCTCTCGGCCAAAAGGAGAAAAGAAAAGCAGAGGCAGTGGCCATTCGGCCAAAACCGAGAGAGATAGGAATTTTCAAAATTCATTTATTAATTTTGTTATATAATTTTTAGGTAGGTGTGGTGTATATCAAATCCAATTTTTTACATTACCAACACTCACATCAATTGTTGACAATTGATGTAAGTCATGGGTCCCACCCATTTAATTCAAAATTTGGTTTGCTTACACAACACATTTTGGACTCGAGTTCGTTTAATCCGATGAAACGAAATTTCCGTCGCGACGTAATTAAATCTAATTTAATTAAATAATTATTCTTCGCAAAATTATTATTAAAGTCGCTTATGAATTAATTCCAAATTAATTCGTTCGCACGAATTAAAATCGAATTTTAATTCCGCATTGAAATCTAATTTCAATTAATATATCTAATATAATATATTAGCCCAATTAGATAAATTAAATATTAAAATCCAATTTCACCATTAAATTTACTTTGCAGATTAATTCCAATTTAATCGCGTTCTATCCTCTTGACGAATTTAATCCCAGATAAATTCTCAACGCAATTAATCCCAGATTAATTCTTTCTCTGATAATTAATCCAAGATTAATTCTTACCGTAATTAATCCCAGTTTAATTTTCTCTCTCTTAATTAATCTCAGATTAATATTCTCTCTCTTAATTAATCCCAGATTAATATTGTTCGAGTCAAACATCATCGGTGAATCTTTGGGATGCGATCATGTATTCTCTCTCTTAAAGATATGTTGGCAGTAAATATGATCATCGGACTATCCGAACACGTGTGTACCCGGTACCACGTTCTTACCGATTTACAAGACATGGTTGGCTTCTAGCAAAGCACTGTGCCTACCCAATTCTCCATAAATATTCTTCTACGGAATACATGATCTTTGTCAGGCGTAGTATACGTAGTATTGCGTATTACGATCCAGTATCGGATGTCACATGCTAGCCTGGTGCTGGAGATGTGTCTTCCATGTATGAAGTATATATCGAATCACTAGCAATTGTCTCTTTATGATCGGAAAGTCATGACCTAGTCATACTTCCCCGATGGCTATAGCACTTAGAGTACCAGTTCTGTATCCATGCGTGATCATCATCTCCATATGCCTGAAGTGATACTTCCATCTTGACATCACACCTAATACACTACGATTCTCAGTATACCCAAAAGAGGCGTACACAGAACCTGTTAAAGCCTCGGACGACCAAAACAAAAGTATATTGATTGTCGCAAGTATCAGCGATGCAAGTCTCAGCTTAAGACCAAATACACCTACCCTGATTCGGATTCCCATAGACACATAGTCATACTACCAATGGGATTCCGAAGGGTCTATCTAGAGCGAAGCTGTTTCCGTACCATCGGTAAACAGAACCTCCTATTACACTTTCATTAGTATCCAATACCCAAATATATGAGACCTATGTCGTTACGCTTCCATAACTCGAACAGGCGTAATACTAGCCTATTCCACATTATCGATGTCCAGTCTCGATAATACTACGACAATGGATATTTAATGATTAACCTTTGTGGATTAATACAGTCTCATATCTTATTAATCCGGAACTAATCATAAGGACTTTTATCATTTATATATCCGAGTAATCCAGTTACAAATGATAAAAGAGCAATTTCATTTGTCACATAGTTAGTTTGTACAACAACACCATGATATGTACAAATAGTGATGCTATGGGTCATAATTGTCCAACAATCTCCCACTTGGCCTATAGCCAATCACTCAAGTGTCCTACACCTGAACTATGTACGGGTCGCTCAAACTTCTGCTGAGAAACAGCTTTCGACAGCGGATTTGCAAGGTTATTATCTGATACGATTTATTTGATCATCACATCGCCAAGATACTCAAGGATGTTCTTAATTTCAATCCAGTGACCATCACTTGGATTGGCCTGATTGGGTCTACATATGCTCAAAGCTTATGAGACATCAGGTCACGTACATATCAAAACGTACGAACACTAAAAGAGTGTCAGCAGCTTTCTAGATCTATCCCAGTAGATATTTATTCCTAGAATAAAGCCTGTTTCTCCCAGGTATTCCATGGAGAATTTTTCATGAAAGCCAAGCTTTCACCGATTTTAATATAGGAATGTTATTGCTAAGAAGTAATACATCATCAATGTATAGGACAGTGATTGTCAGTGCACTCCCACTAACCCTCTTATATACACAAGAATTATCTTCGTTTTGTATGAAACCATATACCATTATGATCTCATCAAAACTTTAGTTCCAAGAACGCAATGCTTGCGTCAATCCATGAATGGATCGATTTAACTTGTAAACCTTGTTTGCATGTTTTGGCACGACAAAACCGTCAGGATGTTCTTTACATCCTCCAAAAGGTTTCCGTTAAGGAAAGCGGATTTGGCGTCCAGCTGTCATATTTCATAAACAAAATATGCAGTATTAGCAAGCATTATCCGAATGGATTTAATCACGGCAATAGGTGAAAAATTTTCATCGTAGTCGACACTATGTCATTAACGATACCATTTTCTGTACCAGCCTAGTTTTGTACATTTGTATGTCGCCATACATGTATGTCTTCATTGAAGACTCATTTAGTACCTTTAGGCACAATGCCTTCCGGTACATCAACTAGTGTCCATCCTTGGTTGGTATACATGGAATCCATTTCGGACTTCATGGCACTTTGACATAAAAGGAGTCGATACCTTGTATCACTTCCTCTTATGTAGCTGGTTCGTCTTCCTCAATAAGATTGATATCTACATGAGGTGAGATCAGAATCCCATACCTCCCAGGTTGTTTTCTGACTCTCTCCAACCTACGCAGTTCTTGTGTATTCGAAGATTGTGGTAAAGTTTCATCCTTGATGAACTGTTTATGTTCCGTAAAGGTGTCATTGCCTGGAACAGTATTACTATGATTTTCATCGAGTTTTACTTTCCTCCCACTTACCACTGCATATAAGAATTCCTCTTAGGAAAACCGCATGGAGAGCAACAATTACATTGTTCTCTTGTGAGTTGTATAAGTACTATACTTTGGTTTCCCTAGGACAACCTACAAATAGACACTTATCCGATTTGGGTTCTAGTTTGGTATCATCCAAACGTATGCCCAGCATTCCCAAATCTTCAGGAATGAGAAACCCGATTTCTTTCCTGTTCATATCTAATATGAAGTATGTCTAACAGATTTTTATGGAACCTTATTCAAAATAAATATTGCACTGTTTAATGCGTATCCTCATAAGGAAATTGTAGCTCAGAGCGACTCATCATTAACCTTACCATGTCCAACAAAGTTCGGTTTCTCTGTTCAGACACACCGTCAAATTGAGGTGTTCCGGGAGGAGTCAACTGTGAAAGAATACCATACTCTTTCAAGTAATCTTGAAACTCATATGTTTAAGTATTTTACATTATGGTCCGACCGTAATATTTTTAATACTTTTACCAGTCTGTTTTCTTACTTCGTGTCGAAACTCTTTGAATTTATCAAAAGTTTCTGACTTGTGTTTCATAAGATACACATAACCGTAACGCGATGCCACATCCGTAAAGGTTACGAAGTATTCATATCCACCTCTAGCCTAGCTAGATATGGGCCCACTTACGTCACTATGAACGAGGGCTAACAAATCAGTGGCACTTGCACTTTTACCTAGTAAAAGGTGTTTTAGGCACTTTGCCTAATAAACTAGATTCGTAAAAAATCATTTGAATTAGAATCAAATCCGTCTTAGTATCCACTCTTCGAAAGTGTGGATATACGAGTCTTGTTAATGTGTCCCAGACGACAATGCCAGAAATAATCTCATTAGAAATTACTAAATTTTAGCTATTTGTTTGTCATGTTATATGTTTGAGATTCATTTATATTCTAAATATAAAGACCATTATTTACATCTAATGTAGATATCTCAATATTATCTTTATAAACAAAAACACCCGATGTTTCGGAATATAAAGGTATAGCCGCAACATGTTAAAACTAGATACAAATATAATGTTTATAACAAATATTCTTGAAGCTGGAGCCTTGTTCTGCCTTCACTTCCTTCATGTCTGCCTTGTCCATACGGCAGTCACGCTTCCAGTGACCCCGTTTGCCACAGTTTAGGCAGACAAATTGGGATATGTCCTTTTAAGAAGCTTTGGCTGTGCATAACAGATTGAGCACTAAAGTTATCATCACAATGAGTCTTCCCAAACTCATGTTCTACTATTCACTCAACTCCGGCTCATGCTCAAGAGGTTTCTCTATCAAATAGAATAACTTCTCAGCTCCCAGGACTACCATGAAAAGAATGCTTACTACATCATTAGTAACATTCTATCAACTTTATACATGCTAAACCCTTTTATCAAACTTTCATCCACCAAAAATACAAAGAATAAAGAATAGAAAAACTCAAGAACATCACTAGATGAAGCCCACAACAAGAGGAACATTTTTCTCTCTAATGGAAGGTTGGAAATACTTACTAAATTCCAAGCTTTTCTTGATTTTTGCCTTTCTTTCTCTCAAGCTTCTTTTTCTTTGTTCAATGGAGTTTTTGATAAAATATATTAGGTTTTGCCAACCCTAAATGAAAACAAAACAATATATACCAAAAACATTCTTGCATTGGCCGAAAATGTGGTATATGGAAATATCATGATATTTTCAATTTTGTTTCATTTAAAGCCTTTTATCAACTTGCATTTTTAATCATCAAACCGTTTAATGAATTAAAGTAAGTCAACAAAAGCAACTCAAGTCATTAAAATAAATATCTTAACTTTAAAATATTTATATTTTAATTAATTTAATCATTTAACAATTAAATAATTAATTAATTATTTAAATACAAATATATTAAATATATGTATTATATTTACAATAAATATCAAATACATATATATTTATGATATTAGTCAAATATCTCAATTTCACAATTAATTAATGTGTATTTGAATTAATCAAATATTAATGCCAAATACACAAAAATTACAAAATGACTATTGGGTCCCTATTCAGGTATTATTGCGTTTAACTTTTAAACGAGTTATAAATAATTAGTATTATTTATAAATATCGCCCTAGTGCTCTACGAGTATGTTTCATTAGTGAGACTCTCTAGATTCAGGCATATTCGTCACGAAATCCAATTTCGTGTCCATAATTTATCCACCCGTAAATTATGACGATCACGGATAAACTCGCTGAATCATATAGGTCGAGGTCATGGAAAATGTATAATTCCTCTGTCACAGGTATCCAGATAAATCCCAGAGATATAGATGTAAACGTCAAATCTCTATAGGGATTATCCAGTCGACTATTCTATTAAAAATCTCAAAAAGAACATTTAGAACTAACTTCTAAATTGTACCACAGGCCCATGATTTTTATCTGATTGCTAATCATATGGACTACCTATTCTCTGATACACAGAATAGACGGATCCTATCTCGATACACACAGGACACCCTGAGGATCTATCTACACCCAACGAACAGGCGAAGGTCTAATCTTAATAGATCAGTGACGTGACTGTCATCTAAGTGTAGAAGATGTCTCATGTGCCCACAGTGGCATCTCAAGTCTAAGAATCACAAGTGCTACTCAACCCGATAAGATTCTTATTGACGTTCGTGTACAATCCATTAAGAATCTTCGGTGAGTCGTTCAGTGTTTATCCGCTATAAACGCCTACACGTCTATACTAGTCTCCAAGACTTATGGTCAATTGAGAAACCATTGGAATCATATATTTCAGTATACGACATGTACCGGTCTCAACGGGTTTACTTTACTGACCAAGTAGTGTAAACCTTGACCAGAAACTGTCTGAGAATGACAACGTCATGATACTACTCAATGTCAGTTACGACGCTTTTGCAACAGCAACATGACTAGTCATTCTAAGGTCATTACGTCTTTACCATATTAAAAGATAGATTATATTATAGAAACTGCATATATTATTCAAAATAATAAGGTTTTACAGAAGTATTCATAAAGAAATACAACCGGGAATTGGTGCTCTGAGCACTAACCCCAACAATGTCCAAACAACCAATTTAGGTATTTACAAGCTCCAAGCAAAAATCCCTAAATAAAGTCTACAAACCCTAGAAATTAAATCATGCTTAGATCTCGTCTGATACCACTGTAAGTGTCCAAGACATGCCACGGGATCTCTAAGCGTGATTCGTGTGTGTGAATAAAATCAAACTAAGTTGCGGATGACTTACATTGATCGACTTGAGTTCAAATTTTTTATGGATGTTGAAGCTTCCAAGCTCATGGGTGAGTATCCCTATCACATTCATTTGACTCCCATAAGTGCTAGCTTGAACAAATGGAACAAATTTGATCTCCCAAGGAGAAACAAATTTGCCCAAGAGAGAGAAGAGTGATCGCCCAATTTGAAACAACCCATTCGGCCAGGCAGAATCAGAGGCAATCGGCCAAAAGGAGAAAAGGCAATTCGCCCAACCCAGAGAGCAATTTGCTCTTTTCTTACATATAGCCATTTTGAATCCATTCAGAATATAATTGCTTCTATTCAGCCAACAGAGAGCATTAAATGACCACATGCCCATATTGCTTCTTTGGTGAATTTGGGCCATTCGGCCATGTGCTTTCTTTCTTTTAAGAGAAGCCAAATGGCTTATTTTGACCATTGTTTCCAAAACAGAGGCTGATCGCCTCTCGGCCAAAAGGAGAAAAGAAAAGCAGAGGCAGTGGCCATTCGGCCAAAACCAAGAGAGATAAGACTTTTCAAAATTCATTTATTAATTGTGTTATATAATTTTTAGGTAGGTGTGGTGTATATCAAATCCAATTTTTTACATTGCCAACCACTCACATCAATTGTTGACAATTGATGTAAGTCATGAGTCCCACCCATTTAATTCAAAATTTGGTTGGCTTACACAACACACTTTGGGCTCGGGTTCGTTTATTCAGATTAAACGAATTTTCCGTCGCGACGTAATTAAATCTAATTTAATTAAATAATTATTCCTCGCAAAATTATTATTAAAGTCGCTTACGAATTAATTCCAAATTAATTCGTTCGCACGAATTAAAATCCAATTTTAATTCCGCATTAAATCTAATTTCAATTAATATATATAATATAATATATTAGCCCAATTAGATAAATTAAATAGTAAAATCCAATTTCACCATTAAATTTACTTTGCAGATTAATTCCAAATTAATTGCGTTCACTCCTCTTAATGAATTTAATCCCAGATAATTCTCGACGCAATTAATCCCAGATTAATTTTCTCTCTCTTAATTAATCTCAGATTAATATTCTCTCGCTTAATTAATCTCAGATTAATATTGTTCGAGTCAAACATCATCGGTGAATCTTTGGGATGCGACCCAAGATATCCCTTGATATGTTGGCAGTAAATACGATCATCGGACTATCTGCACACGTGTGTACCCGGTACCCTGTTCTTACCGATTTACAAGATATGGTTGGCTTCTAGCAAAGCACTGTGCCTACCCAATTCTCCATAAATATTCTTCTACGGAATACATGATCTTTGTCAGGCGTAGTATACGTAGTATTGTGTATTACGATCCATTATTGGATGTCACATGCTAGGCCTGAGGCTGGAGATGTGTCTGCCATGTACGAAACATATATCAGATCACTAGCAACTATCTCTTTATGATCGGAAAGTCATGACCTAGTCATACTTCCCCGATGGCTATAGCACTTAGAGTACCAGTTTTGTATCCCTGCGTGATCATCATCTCCATATGACTGAAGTGATACTTCCATCTTGACATCACACCCAATACACTACGATTCTCAGTATACCCAGAAGAGGCGTACACATAACCTATTAAAGCCCCGGACGACCAAAACCAAAGTATATTGATTGTCGCAAGTATCAGCGATGCAAGTCTCAGGTTAAGACCAAATACACCTACCCTAATTCGGATTCCCATAGACACATAGTCATACTACCAATGAGATTCCATTGGGTCTATCCAGAGCGAAGCTGTTTCCGTACCATCGGTAAACAAAACCTCATATTACACTTGCATGAGTATCCAATACCCAAATATATGAGAACTATGATGTTACGCTTCCATAACACGCACAAGTGTAATACTAGCCTATTCCGCATTATCGAAGTCCAGTCTCGATATACTACGACTAGGGATATAATGATTAAACCTTTGTGGATTAATACTGTCTCATATCTAATTATCCGGAACTAATCATAAGGACTTTTATCATTTATATATCCGAGTAGTAATCAATTACAAATGATAAAAGAGAAATTTCCTTTGTCACATAATTAATTTGTACAACAACACCATGATCTGTACAAATAGTGATGCTATGGGTCATAATTGTCCAACAGTACTGTGCACTGTTAACCATTGATTTCGACTTTGTTGTGTGTGACCTTTTGGGTTCCCCTCAAGTTGGACATGAAATGAATCATGACAATTTAATCGAACATGAATTATCCTCCGATCAGATGGTCATTCGATTTCAATGACCAAGGTTGACATCTAGCAACATGCCAAGGCCCCCAAATAAGAAGGAAAGATATATATACCCATTCTGTATGCGATTTACTTATGATACGGTCCATCACCTCACTGTATCCCCACCTATTGACCTAATGTACAGAAGTGTCCACCCATATGGTCAAAGGTATGATGTTGATAGTGTCATGAATCGTGCTAACCAAAAATCTCACATTATTCTTTGTTGTGGCCACAATCTCAAGCACTGATCACACATATCAACCAGCGAACTGAATACTACTCTTATAAGAAAATATTATCTGAGAGAGTGGTGATTCTCTGTTGTATCTTTACAAACTTCATGTGTTTCAACAAATGACCCAATCATAATTATGACTGGATCTTTTGAACCGGGAAGAAGAATGTCAAAGTTATTTGATCCACACATAAGATTGTAAAGACCTCAAGTCAAAGGACTAGTCATATAATCGATACATGAAAGTTCTCACAGACACATGGGATAAACACTCCATGTGAAAACTTTCGGCGGTCAGTTCGATGGACACGAGCAACTCATGCATCCATGTGATACACCAAGCGCACGGATCTCCGCTAGTACCTCACTTAAGGGCGGATCATATCATCATGCTAGTCTCTCCGCTTTGTGAACGCCCAGATTATTCACAAAAGTATGACTAGGAACGTTTGAGAGTAATGATTCTCATAAGGCGTGGAAGCCATCGTCTTATTACTCCAAGGACTTTATTACAGTGTTGATGATTCATATAAGTTATGTAAGACATGTATAATAAAGATTTCCGTTTTATTAATTAATGAAAATATTACAAATACATGTACATATAGCTCATCCACAAGTTGGGTATAGGGCATATCCCTAACAATCTCCCACTTGCACTATAGCCAACTAGTATGAATCTGGACACCATACTCTCGGGTGTGCCTATCATGTTTTTATTGAGTCAGCCCTTTAGTCAGAGAATCTGCAAGATTATCTTCTGTGGGTATTTTCTCTATAGTAACTTCTTTTCTCTCAACAATCTCCCTGATGAGATGAAATCGCCTAAGTACATGCTTGGATTTCTGGTGGGACCTTGGTTCATTTGATTGAGCAATGACGCCCGTGTTGTCACAGTACATCGTGAAGCCATTCTTTATCACAAGAAGCACTTCCAGCTCCGTGATGAACTTCTTTATCCAGACTGCTTCTTTAGCTGCCTCAGATGCTGCAATATACTCGGCTTCAGTGGTGGAGTCCGCTGTAGTTGACTACTTTGAGCTTTTACAACTTATAGCACCGCCATTTAAAGTAAACAATATACTGTTTGCGATCTGTTATCATCCCTATCAGTCTGAAAGCTCGCATCATAGTAACCAATGACTTTCATCTCAGAACAATCTCAGTATGTCTAAAACACATCCTTAGTTCTTCTCAAATACTTAAGGATTGTTTTGACAGCTGCCCAGTGTTGCTCACCAGGATTTGCATGATACCTGCTCGTTATGTTAAGAGCATAAGAGACATCAGGTCTTGTACATAGCATGGCATACATGATCGATCCTATTGCTGAAGTATAAGGGATCATACTCATACGCTCTCTATCTGATGGAGTATATGGACATTGCTCCTTAGATAATTTGATTCCATGACAAGTAGGTAAATTACCTCTTTTGGAATCTTCCATTTTGAATCTTTTCAAAACTTTATCTATGTACGTAGATTGAGAAATTAATAACAACCTCTTAGATATATTACGGTATATCTTAATGCCGAGGATGTAGACTGCTTCTCCCAAATCTTTCATGGAGAAATTCTGAGATAAATTATTGCTTGGTGGCTTGCATCATGGGAATATCATTCCCGATGATTAATATGTTATCGACATATAATACAATAAATACAACAACATTCCCACTACTTTTCCTGTAAACACAAGGCTCGTCTACATTTTTGATGAAGTCAAATTCTTTGATTGTCTCATCAAATCGTATATTCCAACTTCTGGAGGCTTGTTTGAGTCCATAAATGGATCGTTTAAGCTTGCATACTTTATTATGATCATCCTTAGATGCAAACCCCTCAGGTTGTGTCATATAGACTTCCTCTACGAGGTTCCCATTAAGAAAGCTGTTTTGACATCCATCTGCCAAATCTCATAATCAAAGTGTGTAGCTATAGCCAGTAAAATTCGAATGGACTTTATCATTGCAACAAGTGAGAAGGTTTCGTCATAGTCAATTCATTGGATTTGTCTATAACATTTTGCCACCAACCTAGCCTTATAGGTTTGGATGTTGCCTTCTGCATCAATTTTACGCTTGTAAATCCACTTGCAGCCTATGGGTTTTATCCCTTCAGGTGCATCTACCAAGTCCCCGAATTGATTCTGAAATATAGAGTCTATTTCGGATTTCATGGCCTTAAGCCACTTGATTGAATCAATGTCACGCATTGCTTCATCATAACTGGTGGGATCGTCATTATCAATGACCTGATCATGTTCCTTATCAATATGGAAACCATATCTTTCAGGCTCATGTCTTTCCCTACCAGACCTTCTGAGTTCATAACCTTGTGGTTGTTCCGTCGTTTCCCAGACCATATTTATGAGGGGCCTGAGGTTTAGTTCTATGTTAGTTTGTTCTTCTCGTACCTCATCGAGGTAAAGTCTACTCCCACTATATTTCTTGAGAAGGAATTCATTCTCTAGAAATTTAGCATTTCGTGAAACAAATGTTCTTTGTTCATTTGGGATGTAGAACACGTATGCTCTTGAGTTCAAGGCATATCCAACAAACTTACATTTAACTGCCCTATCATCCAATTTGTTAGTTTGTGTGAGCTTGACATATACATCACATCCCCAAATTCTTAGATAACTAAGACTATGACGTTTCCCAGACCATAACTCATATGGTGTTTGACTAACAAACTTAAAATGAACTTGGTTTAGTAGTAGTGTTGCAGTTTCTAAAGAAAGACCCCAAAATGAAAGTGGTAGATCCATGTCTGGCATCATTGATCGGACCATATCTAATAATGTCTGATTTCTCCTTTCGGAGACCCCATTATGTTGTGGAGTTCCCAAATGAGTCTATTGGGAAACAATGCCATTTTCTCTCAAGTAATCTGAAATTCATTGCTTAAGTATTCACCACCTCGGTCAGACCTTAGTGACTTAATACTTTTATTAAGCTGGTTTTCTACTTCAGCCTCGAAGTCTTTGAATTTCTCAAAGGCTTCATATTTGTACCGCATAATGTACACATACCCATATCGCGAATGATCATCGATAAAGGTAATGAAGTAGGAGAATCCACCTCTAGCGGTGACTGACATTGGTCTGTATACATCAGAGTGTATGAGTTCTAATGTCTCCGCTGCACGCTGTCCTTTACCTTTGAAGGGTAATTTGGTCATTTTACCAAGTAAGCAAGACTCACAAGTTCCATAAGGTTTATATTTGAAGGGTTTGAAACACCCATCCTTATGTAGCTTAGTTAATCTTGTTTCATTGATATGACCTAAGCGACTGTGCCATAGAAGTGATTCATTTAGATTATTCGAGTTAACGTTGTATATATTAGATGTTGAACATTATTTGTTAGTTTGTAAGACATAGATACCATTATTCAAAATACCATCTCCATATTTTATTTCATTGAAATAAATAGAACATTCATTACAACTTATTAGGCATGAAAAGCCTTTATTACATAAAGAATAAATTGAAATGATGTTATTTACTAGAGAAGGTACATAAACACAATCTTCTAAGTCTAAAACTAAACCATTCAGCAGAACTAATGAATAAGTCCCCACGCACAATGTAGCCAGTTTTGCTCCATTACCCATGCGTAAGTCAACCCCCCCATGACGGAGTCTCCAATTGTTTCTCAGGCTCTGCACATTGTTACATAAGTGAGTCCCATAACCGGTGTCAAACACCCAAGTAGAAGGTTCAGAGTTTTGAGAATATAGTTCAATCATATACAACATACATGAAGCATTGGGCTTATTGGCCTCTCGGGCTTCCCTAGCTTCCTTGGCTTTCAAGGATCTGCAGTCTTTCTTCCAATTACCATTCTTTCCACAAAAGAAACATTTCCCATTTCCCTTTTTCTTCTCCACCTTACCATTGGGCTTTAGGTGATCTGGAGCCTTAGTCTTGCCCTTATTTTTCTTTGGGCCTCGTGGCTTCAGGTCCGTACCCGTAATCATGACAGAGGTTTTAAGCTCTGGTTTCAAGTCATTCTCTGCTTGCTTTATCAAATAGTGCAATTCTGCTAAAGTAGATTCTTTATCAGATAGATGAAATTGCATAATAAAGTTAGAGAATTCTTTTGGTAAGGACTGAAGAATCAGATCGTGACCTATCTCATTATCCATGATGAACCCGAGGTTGGCCAATTTTTCAATGTGGCCAATCATCTTAAGCACATGTCCACTAAGAGATCCTTCCTTATACCTTGTTTGGAATAAGGCACATGACACTTGGAATCTCACTGTATGAAAGGAAGTTGCATACAACTCCTTCAAGTGAAAGATGATGGTTTGAGCATCCATATCTTCGTGAGCTTTCTGAATTTCGTCCGACATAGAGCCAAGCATTATGCAAATTGCTTGCTCATCATCATCGACGTGTTTCTTCCAAGCATCAAATGTATCTTGGTCAGCATCTTCTGCGGGTTTAGGGGGAAATGGTCTTTCAAGAACATAGAAAATCTTTTCTTGTCGTAAGATAATTTTAAGGTTTCTAAACCAGTTATAGTTTTCCCATTTGTCCCTTTGGCTTATGCTCATCAAGGATCGAACGATGTGATACTCTGTTTGCCATTTGAATATTTGTGAATATTTTAACCCACCTGTTAAGAGAAAATGTTAAAATTAGGAATATGTTTTCATTAATGTTTCATAATAACATGGGCTTTTAATATTATGAAGTTGCTCAGACTCAATTGTTTTAAAATTTTAAGAAAAGCATCAACCCAAATATGATGGATTTCTTGTGGGCAAGGATCCCATTATCATCATTTCATAACTCCGACTAGGGTCGGTCATTATAAAATATGATAATTAGGTAGGTTCCCAACCAATTTATGATATAAATCACAATTCCTTGATTATTAGGTTGGGCAATCAAACATGCCATAGCTTATGCTAGTCCTTGTGGACACCTAATCTTTTCCACTAAGTTATAAGACCACGCCTAAGGGTCGCTGCGTCTTATGACTCAGAAAAGTCAAGCCATTGTCAACAGTACGATTTAGGGATAAATTGGTATTGGTCAGTCTGGTAAAGCCTAGTCCTGCCAATACGGTTTAAGCCCTTTGGGTCTATACTTTACAATGGGAGGCAAATTTTAGACTTAAATTATTATTGAGGATTTTAGCAAGTTTAAGTGAATAACTGTCAAATGGATTCCTCCATTGAAAATTTCCCAGTGGGAGGGTGGAGCGAACTCTCTTAAATACCCTTACCTCTTAGGCTCTTATTGCCTTGGTGCCAGGAATAAACAATAGATCCTCCAAATTAGTCAAACATTTTTAATATGCTTTAAGGTAAGCATTGAGTAAATGATTATCTAGATGTCTTCAAAGCTTTTCCTTTTGGCTATAAAATGGTAGTGAGTGAAGGAAGACACCAAATCATTATCTAACTCTAGTAATACCTTTGGTTAAATTAACTTTAGTTTGGAAAGTTTTATTAACCTCTTGGTCCCAACCCACTTGTATCTTTTATAAGGTCTTTTATTATAAACAAGTGATTTATATTTATTAGCCTTAAAGGTAATAAATCTCTAAGTTCATCACGGAATAATTACTTAGCTAAGGGATAAACAATACACTCTCTATTTCTTAGAAAGTCTCTAGAAGCTTGCACCCTAAAATAATCATGCCAATTCTAATCATACATAAAATCATCAAGCATATGAGTTTTAACATGTTGGAAATATTTTAGGCATTAAATAACTTTGATTAATATTTAATTATGATATTATATTTTATTTTATTCAAATAAAATTACTATTCACATTTTTCTGCAGACGTGTGAACTTTAAATGCAATTTCATAATTCAAATCTTAACCGAATCATGCAAAACTTGTTCCTAAAATTACGTTCAGGGTGTTATCTTTCCAACGATCTTTTAAACACTCAATTTCGAGTTCAAATGAGAGATAACTAATCAAAACAAAAATGGCGCTCTGATACCATTGTTGGGAAGCGGCCGCGAGTGCGCAGCGGAAAATCAAAATTATTATGCCGTTTTCCCTTTGCCCAATACCCATTTATTTTGATTATTCTACAAGCCTAGGCATGTTACTATATATTCTAAGCATAAAACTCATAAAACATGCAAAGAACATAAACCTAAACATGATAACTATCATAAGAACTCTAAATAAAATAAAGAAAGAAAAAGACTTACTTGAACCGTAGACTCCTCCAGTCCTCCCTCCAATCTACAAGCTTTTCTCGAACTCAGCAAGCTCTTCCACGTTCTAAAGAGCCGCCCAAGTGTGTGGACTCCAAAGATGCACACACCAAAGCCAAAACTCAACGGCAAGACTACGCCTTCAGTGCACGGATATTTTGCCCTTGGTGCTAGCCTAGGCAAATACCTCAAAACTCTTAACTTGAGGTTCCTCTCGTCAATTAGACTTAAGGATCCTCAAAATCAGTGGCTTACTCTTAAAATTTAGAGTTGCTCACTTATATAAATCCAAGATATGAAAGGTTTGGTGTAAAAAAAATGTGAAGAATTCTTTGGGTTTATATAGTGCTCCAAAGACAACAAAATTAATTAAGAATCTGATGTAGGATAAAAGCTAATTTAATCTTAGCCATTGGATCTTAATTTAGGGTTTAATGAGAATATAAAACCCTAATAAGAGTTTGAGCCGAATTGGAATTCAAAACAAATAACAAAAAAAAAATTTACTATTCACATAAATAGTAATTTTTTTTATTCCAATTCCCAAAGTGCCCCTATCGTCATTCACCAATCCCTAAGCCACTATGGAACCTAATAAATGATCTGTTCAATAATTAACACATTGAACCATTTATGAACAATTCCCACAGCAATCATATATGCTTTTATATTTGTATTGTGCACTGTTAAACATTGATTTCGACTTTGTTGTGTGTGACCTTTTGGGTTCCCCTCAAGTTGGACATGAAATAAATCGTGATAGTTTAATCGAACATAAATTATCCTCCGATCAGATGGTCGTTCGATTTCAATTACCAAGGTTGACATCTAGCAACATGCCAAGGCCCCCAAATGAGAAGGAAAAATATATATACCCATTTTTTATGTGATTTACATATGATACGGTCCCTCGCCTCACTGTATCCCCACCTATTGACCTGGGGTACGAAAAATATCTACCCATATGGTCAAATGTATGATGTTGATAGTGTCATGAATCGTGCTAACCCAAGAATCTCACAAGATTCTTCCGCTGTGGCCACAGTCTCAAGCACTGATCATACATATCAACCTGTGAACTGGAATACTACTCTTATAAGAAAATATTATCCAAGAGAGTGGCGATTCTCTATTGTATCTTTACAAACTTCATGTGTTTCAACAAATGACCCAATCATACCCTTATGACTGGATCTTTTTAACCGGGGAAGGAGAATGTCAAAGTTATTTGATCCACACATATGATTGTAAAGACCTCAAGTCAAAGGACTAGTTAGATAATCGATACATGAAAGTTCTCATAGACACATTGGATAAACACTCCATATGAAAACTTTCGACGGTCAGTTTGATGGACATTAGAAACTCATGCATCCATGTGATACACCAAGCGTACGGATATCTGCTAGTAGCCTATGAGATCGGCTACCCCACTTAAGGGCAGATCATATCATCAAGCTAGTCTCTCCGCTTTGTGAACGCCCAAATTATTCATAAAACTACGACTAGGAACATTTAAGAGTAATGATTCTCATAAGGCGAGGAAGCCATCATCTTATTACTCCAAGGGCTTTGTTACAGTGTTGATAATTCATATAAGTTTTTTAAGAAATGTATAATAAAGATTGTCATTTTATTAATTAACGAAAATATTAAAAATACATGTACATATAGCCCATCCACAAGTTGGGTATATGGCATATCCCTAACAGTTCAAACTATTTGACCCCCCAACATCACAGTTTGTTTTGCAGGTACCTTTATCTGGTGATCCATAGCCGAACAGAAGCCTGAGATCGAGGAAGTGAATTACTACAGTCACTAGAGTATGGGTTTGCTAAGTTTATTGTCCGCATTTAGATAAAATGCATGTATGTGAGTTTGAGTCAAATTCGAATGTATATGATGTTATTTAAATGAAATATAAGTATTTGTCTAAAGTCATTAAGTTGTTCATATAATACTAATTGGCTCATGAAATGGTTAATAAATGTCTATTATAGTAATACAGTTTAGAAAGTTAGAAGTGGTCAAAGGCTCAGGGTGGTGGTGAGGATCCATCACCTGCCGGTAGCATCTCCGAATTGGGGATGTTACAACTTTCAGGCGCATTTGTCATATAAAATAATTTTATATAAGTCTGTGATTCATCAACTACAAAACGCGACAACCACAAACAACCTTACCGAACCATACAAGTTGAGTCAATGTATACGGTATAATCCTTCAATCATGATATATTCGAGTCGAGCAAGAAGACAAGATAAGACCGTCAAATCTTCTATATTCTCAACTCATCGATATCAACATATTTGCATTGACCAATAATCATTACAAAGAACATTCTCTAATATTATTATAATCTATGAAAATATATTTCCAAGGTTAGCTCTGGCCATATACTTTGGGAATACAATCTCAAAAATCTAGATATATATCCCTCTCATAAGAGATGGCATATCTTATATGACACTACAAGTTAACATGTGTATTGGTCCCTCTCCAATGAACATCCAATGGCTAGACCATGACATATTTATGACATATATAACATCAAAATATAGTGGATCACATATAAAATCACAATGGATCACATATAAAATCACAATGGCATATCAAGTCAGAGGACAATATATAATAGCAATGTAAGTTATCTGTTAGGAGTCTTATGTGAGTCATTCTGTATCCATCCGCAATGGATACATGTCTATATGAGCTTTCTAAGCTCATGGCTGGATCGTACCCCTACTAGTCGAGGTGGTATCTTATGTTTCGGGTGTATATGTCATCTCTCTCACAACAGCTGGGTCCTACTCACAACAGCTGGGTCCCACATAGTTGTAGAACCCAACTGTTGTGAGAGAGATGACATATACACCTGAAACATAATATAACTTTTCATACTAGTCTCATGGTTTACTAACCGATCCGTGTTAGTGAATCATCAAATTAGAATATATTTAAGAATATACCATATAGTGACATTTCTCAAAGTCAAATTCAAGTAATTGTAACTACGTCACTACCATAAATATTCTAAGGTATTTATCTTTCTCGTGTATCTAAACACATTTAGATCAAATCTAATATATTAAATTAATTAAGGGGTGATACCAGCATATATTAATAATGAAACATAAAATGTTATCGTAATTATAATATGTATTATAATTAAGATACGGATTTGGGCTCGAGCACTGTCTCCGACAAGGTAAAACAAACTAAAACTAGTCACTAGTATAGTTGATAATTAATGATTTTAATTTGTTGCCATCTAAAAATCTACAGTAGGTTCAAGGCTGATACAATTTATAAGATACGAATTCATGGTGGACCCAAGTCATTTTGACGGGAGAAACCACTATGGGTCATTGTTTGAAAGGTATCGATACATCAAAGAGCAACGCACTATGAGAAAAATGGGTTTCATGGACACTAGGTTAGTAATATGCCAAAAAGCGTCAGCAACGCCAGTAAAATGTACATTTTTTCCGTCTTTGATGGAAAAATATCCTAGGTTATTGATATAATAGTATTAGTAAATTTCGTGTCAATAATCACTAATAGTATTCGAAAAAAAATTAAATTAAATTGTCTATCGGCCTACATTCGAAATTAAATTAAATTATTCATGTTCGAACGGAGTATCACTGAGCTACCATTTGTTTATATAAGTACCAAAATAAGCTTAATTAAAAAATAAATAACGAAAATTACATAAACTAAAGTACATTGTTTATAATTGAATCCCTATAAGCCTACAATCACTTAGCAAATTATTCTTGCCCTCCTTATTCCTTATACAAAAATCATTCACTCTACAGTTTTTTTTGTTGGAGTTTCTAGGTCCATAGGATCGAATAACAAACATGAACTTCATTTAGCCTACAATCACTAAATGCGAATACATCGAGGGAGTTGCGGAATACTCACATCGATCGGTTGAGCGACGTGGCAACGAACAAAAACTTCATTCTGCTCACTGCACTGGTTCGGCAGTCCACTGCAACAGCTCACTGGTTTGCGCCCATTGGAGGTCCTCGAACAAGCTCCAAGCATCGTCGAACGATTCCCGGCTCATGGGTAGACTTCCCTATCACCTTCGCATGTCTCTCGGAGTGCTAACTCTCTTGAAATTTGCCACAAATCTCAAGCACTTTGCTTCCCCATTCACGGTTTTGGTGAACCAGAAACCAGAAAATGTCACAGCCCCTTGGGCGTGAATGATGAAGAGAGTTGAGGAGAGAGAGAGATAAAATATGTGTTCTTAATTTTTGTAAGCAAAAATTGGTAATATAATTTCCAAAACCAATACCAAATTTTTCCCTCCTAAAACCAAAGCCTTAAATGCCAACCACACACATCAACTCACATAAACTTCCATCAATCAGTGAATAGTGACTGACGTCAATCACTCAAAGTGAAAGACATCCATCACTTGATTGACGAATGATGTGACGCTAGTTGCGACTAGCGATTTGACGCTTGATTTAATTTACGTGCCGCACTCGAATTCGAAATGCGAATGCGCTCGCAAATAATCTCGGGCTCGGGTTCGCTAATTCCAAATTAAGGAACTTTCCGTTGCGTCGTAATTAAATCTAATTTAATTAAATAATCATGCCAAGCATAATTACTACTCACGTCGCTAACGAATTAATTCTAAATTAATTCGTTCGCCCGAATTAAAATCTAATTTTAATTCTGCGGCGAAATCCAATTTCGTTTAATATATCGAATATATTAATTTCTCGATTAATTCCAAATTAATCGTTATCTCTCTTTAATGATATTTTATCCCAGATAAAATATCTCCGCTATTAATCCCAGATTAATTTTCTCTCTCATCTAATTAATTCCAGATTAATTAAAGTGCGAGTCATACGTCATCGGTGAATCTTTGGGAAGCGACCCATGAGATCCCCGGATATGTTGGCAGTAAATTTGGTCGTCGGACTATCCGAACACGTAAGTACCAAGTACTACGTTTATACCGATTTACAAGACAAGGTTGGCCTCTAGCAAAGCGCCATGCCTACCCAATTCTCCGGAAATATCCTTACAGGAATAAAGGATCTATATCAAGCGTAGTATACCGTAGTATTGCGTATTTCTGTCCAGTATCAGATGATCACATGCGAGGCCTGGGGCTGGTACAATGTCAGCCCCGTACGAAGCATATATCGGATCACGAGCAACTAGTCTCTTTAATATCGGATAATCATGACCAAGTCATATTTTCCCGACGGTTGCAACCTTATTAGAGAACCAGTTCTGTATCCCTGCGCGATCATCAACTCCATATGACTGGAGTGACACTTCCGTCTTGACATCACACCCAACACACTACGATTCTCAATATACCCAGTATTGGCGTACACAGAACCTGTTAAAGCCCTGGACGACCTCAACCAAAGTATATTGATTGTCGTATGCATTAGCGGTGCAAGTCTAAGGTTAAGACCAAATACACCTACCCTGATTTCGGACTTCCATAGACACGTAGTCATACTACCAATGGAATTCCGAGGGGGTCTATCCAGAGCGAAGCTGTTTCCCGTACCATCGGTGAAACACAACCTCCTATTACACTTGCATGAGTATCCTATACCCAAATATACGAGAACTATGCCATTGTGCCCTCACAACGCGCACAAGTGTAATATTAGTCTTTTACGCATTTATCGATGTCCAATCTCGACAATGCTCTAACTAGGGATATTTAATGATTTATCCTTCGTAGACTGATACTGTCTCATATCATTCTCAGTCCAGGAAAAAATCATAGGGACCTCTCATCATTTATATATCGAGGTGATCTAATCACAAATGATAAGAGTGCAATATCCTTTGTTACATAGTTAATTTGTACAACAACACCATGATCTGTACAAATAGTGACGCTATGGGTCATAATTGTCCAACAATCTCCCACTTGGCTTATAGCCAGTCACTCGAGTGCTTGACACCCGGACTATGTACGGTTTGACTCAATTGCTGAGAAAGGACTTTCGTCAGCGGATTTTCATGATTATCGTCTGATGCGATTTATTCGATCATCACATCGCCACGATGTATGATCCTGAACGAATCAGATGATTATCGAAGTATTTATCTGGATCGTTGATGAGACCATAAATTCTTTAGCATGTGCTGCAGCCTAGCTCAGCTGCTAAAAGAACTATATCTAATCTAATTAGATATTAATCGACCCCAGAAGGCTTCTATTGCTGCCTCAGCTGTAGCAATAAGCCGCATTTGTTGTTTATTTGGTAACAGTATCTTGCATGGAAGATTTCCAGCTCACTGTACCGTTTATTCAAACTGTATAGTACCGTTTGCGACTTATAGTCGTCTTTATCGGTTTAGGAAACTTGCAGTAGTAATCCCAGTCACTTCAAGTTTTCCTTCTCCAGAATCCAGTGACTATCACTTCGATTGGCCTGTTTGTGAATATATATGCTCAAAGCATATTAGACACCAGGTCGCGTACATTTTTCAATGTACGATTTTCTCGGAGAGTTTTCGAAAGCTAAGCTTTCGCCAATAGTTTTTATGGGAATATCATTTCCAACAAATGACATATGTTATCATTATTTATAGGACAGTATTATCAGTGCGCTACCACTAACCCTCTTATATACACAGGAATCATTTCATTTTGAATTAAATCATAATCTATTATGATTACATCAAAACGACAATTCCAAGAACCTATGCCTGCTTCAATCCAAACATGGATCGAATAACCTGCAAACCTTGTTTGCTAGTTTTGGTACGAGAAAACCGACAGGATGTCATAAACATCCTCCATAAGGTTTCCTTTTCAGGAAAGCGATTTTCCCGTTAAGCTGACATATTTCATAAATGAAACATGCAGCTTTAGCAAGCATTATCCAAATGGATTTACCATGGCAACAGTTAAAAGGTTGAATCGAAATCAACATAATGTTGATAACGATACCTTTCCGCTAAAAGCCTAACTTTACACGTTGGTATGTTGCCATCCATGTATGTCTTCCTTGAAGACTTATATAGTATTAATAAGCACAATGCCTTGCGGTACATCAACTAGTATCCAAACATAGTTGATATACATGGAATCCATTTCGGACTCACTTTGTCATAATAGGGATTCGATACCTTGTATCACTACCTCATACGTAGTCAGTTGGTATACCTCAAAAGATAGACATCTTTACGAGGTGAGATCAGAAACCTATACCACAGGTTTGTTTTCTGACTCTCTCCGACTTATGCGGTTCTTGTGTATTTGAAGATTAATAGTATAGTTACATCCTTGATGAACTATATGTGTTCCATTAGGAATCCGTGCCCAGAATAGTATTACTCCGATTTTCATCGAGTTTTACTATCCTCCCACTTACCACTGCATATCGGTATTCCTCTTAGGAAAACTGCATGGTGAGCAACAATTACATTGTTCTCATGTGAGATGTATAAGTACAATACTTATGGTATCCCTAGGATAACCTACAATTGGCACTTATCCAATTTGGGTTTTAGTTTGGTATCATCCAAACATATGCCTAGCATACCCAAATGTTCAGGAATGAGAAACCCGGTTTCTTTCCTGTTCATATCTAATATGTAATCTGTCAAACAGATTTTAATCGAACCTTATTCTAAATAAGTTCTTGCACTGTTTAAGCTTATTCGTTGAAGGAAATGGTAGCTCAGAGCGACTCATGATTAACCTTATCATGTCTAACAAAATTAGGTTTATCAGTTCGGACACACCGTCAAAATGACGTGTTCTGGGAGGAGTCCTCATTTGAAAGAATACTACACTCTTTCAAGTATATCAGAAACTTATTGCTTAAGCATTTTCCATTACGGTCTTACCGTGACAGTATAATACTTTAGCCGATCTGTTTGTCTATTTCGTGTCGATACTTAAAAGTTTCTGATTTATGTTTCAAAAGAAACACATAACCATAACGCGATGCCACATCCATATAGGTCACGAAATATTCATATCCACATCTAGCTTATCTAGACATGGACCCACTTGCTTCACTATGAACTAGGGCTAACAGATTGGTGGCATTTACACTTTTACCAAGTAAATAGTGTTATAGGCACATTGCCCAATAAACTAGATTCGTAGACTTTATTTGATTAGAATCAAATCTGTCCTAGTACCCACACTTCAAAAGTGTGGATATACGATTCTTGTTTAATTGTGTCCCATACAACAATGCCACATTTAAGTTTCAACTGATCAAATCAGTTTGAGCTATTTTTTTGTCATTTTATATGTTCGAGATTTTATTTATATTCAAAATATAAATTCTATTATTTACATTTAATGTAATTATCTCAATATCATCTTTATATAATAAAACACTTTAGTGTTCTAGAATATAAAGGTTCAATCCGCAACGGATTTAACACTGATATAGAGATAATGTATCTAGTCAAACTAGTTACATTATAACAGATTCCTAATTTAAGTACTAACCCGAAGGTAGTTCCTAAATTCAGGTATCTACGGTTAAAATAGTGACTTTCGTCCCGTTTACTATTCGCAGATAAATCTCAATTGAAGTCAGCATCCTGCTCATAGCAGATTCTGAACATCAATATATATTTATATTACACTAAGTATCTAAAATCCAATTTTAATACTTGTAGTGAATATATATTTATGACAAACATATTTGAAGTCAGAGCCTTGTTTGTCTTCAATTCCTTCATGTCTGCTTTGTCCAAACGGAAGTCACGCTTCCGTGATCTCGTTTGCCACATTTAACAGACATCTTGGGATATGTCCTTTATCTTCCCAGAAGATTATAATGATTTTTCCTTTGCCCGTTTCAACACTCTAGAAGCCTTTGGCCAAGCCATGAGTTTCTAGAATATCGAAGTAAGGTGCGCCTTGCGCTACTTGCCTAATTGCAAATTTTGACTTTATCTCATTGAGAATAGTCATTAACCCTCCAAGAGTTAACTTTCGCAATTTTAGTACTTCTAAAATCTAAACATAGATTTATGAAGATCCTTCAATTTCTTCATCATACTTTAAGGATCTAATCCTTAGTTCTGATTCAGAAATTAAGGAGTCTACTGCGGAAAGCTTGATGGATTAAGTACTTAAGTTATCATCACATAAATCTTCCAAAGATTATGCTCTACTATTTGCTTAACTGCGGGCTTAGGCCTAATATGTTATTTTATCAAATAAAGTAACTTATTAGTTTCCAGGACCATCCTGAAATTATTCCCAATTTGAAAATTAAATCATTTAATTACATTTTCCCTAGGATTATGAATTAAACGTCAATATTTCAATTTTATCTTGACTTTAATAGTCCAACCATTTAATCAATGATTAAGGTACCATTAATTATAATGATTATTGTAGTCCAACTATTTTAATCAACTATAATTAATTAAATCAAATATATTAATTATTATAATCCAATTATATAATCAAATATAAATGAATAGTTTGAATATATAGTCCAACTATTTAATAAAACAACAATTTAAATATTAGTCCAACTAACATTTAATCGATTTGACGAATGATATTTTTTTGAGCACGTATGGCGAGTAATTGAACGAATATTGCAAATTCAATTCTTGCCTCCCACTATTTTTCGGCGAGCCTCTAACCCTCTGTCGAGTACTCGGGAAACCGCGTTTCCTAGTGGGCTAGGATCCCGTTAAATATCACACAATCTTGACTTTGGCCAACAAATTGTATGATAATTAACTAGGTAGATCTCTAAGATCGATTGGATCCAATCCAATTCCTAGATCCGGTAGGGGGACATCCAAGTCCGAAACAAATATCAAATATATGCCAATACATCCAATGTATTACCTAACTTTTTTCCTCTGAATCAACTAAGCCTTGCCTTTGGCACAACAAACTTAGTGATCCCAGTCAAGCGCGACCCATTGACCATGGAAAGCTTCGTAATCAATGTCGATGGACAAGAAGTGGTCTTGACTTTGGCCAACAAACCACAACTTGGATAAGACACTGACATGTAACAAAGCCTTCGTGATTCAAACACATCTTTGACAGACAAAGGCCTTGACTTTGGCCAACAAACCAATGCCGTCTCGGATCTTGAGTGAGAATCACTCAATGGAAGGAAAGACGCTTAATATTTAGCGAGGGTTTTTCGCGTGCAAATTGGCAACCAATTTATTATCTTTGTTAAGGTCTCATCATCATATACCCTTAAACATGCATTCTAAAGATGTAATAAAGCGTATATGAAAAGTAATAATGATATGCGGATGGATACTTTACACATTGATCCTAGATCAAATCTCTCTCTTTCTCTCTCCCGCTAGCACAAATATTACTTCTACCTGTTACACTACACTTCTAAAGAAACCTCATTTACATTGAAGGGAATAAGTAAGAAGAGAATACAAAGAATATGAGGTGATAAGGCTGGACACGCAGGTCCAATTAATAAATCAAATTTATTACAGAATTTCTAAAATCGTCCCACCCATCTAATATTCATCCGATATACATTATTCATGCATCGCAACCATGTATTCACACAAGCATGTTATCAATCAATCTAATTAAATTAATTAATCTGATAATTAGTGACCATCCAATGTTCAAACAACGATTTGATTTTGCTCGAGTCAAACTCGTTTTTGCGAATAAGTACTGAAAGTACGAATTCTTGAATTAAATTAAACTACACAATTAAATCCAATTCAATTTGTGTTTAATTCTAATTCGCTATTTAATTCCAAATTAAATACTACACTTTATTAATAAACCTTTTACGACTTAAATTCCAAATTTAATAGTTACGGGTCTCAAAACCCGATTAACGTCCAACGTCAATTTAATTAAAGTCCAATGGGCTTTTATTAATTTCTTAAGGCGTGGACTTTTGGTCAACTCGGGTCAAACGAATAACCAAAATCCAATCCGGGAGTTACCCTATAAGCCTAGAATCAATCTTGGTCCATTAGGCCCAATTAAACTTTAAAGGTTCATTAAGTCGCATTTGGGCTTTATGGATGCGGTTTTGGGCCCAATTGGATCCAACCAATTTTACCTAAACCCAACTTTGTACAAAAAAGCCCATTTAGCCCATTTACAACACAACAAGCCCAAATTCAATTTAAGGCCCAATTTAATTAAACACAAAAAAATTCCAAATTTCATACTTTAATTAACCAAAGTGCATTAACATAATTAATCACCCAAATCATTATTTCCAAAACACAAATTGGGCTAATTAATCATGCTCATCTACATTAATTAGTGTCTAACACAAATTAACAAAAATCAAACCCAAATACATGCTTATAGTTCTCGGCTTTGGAAGGGAAATTATGTCCGATTCGGTTTCAATCCGATTAAATCCACAATCGACATTAAATCATATTCCCGATTGATTCCAACACATCCAATGAATCAAAAAACCAAAAATCACCAAGAACACAGAGGGCATTATTTTCGGCCAAGCTCAAAAAATTGGGGAAATTTGTTCCAAACAAGATTTCTTCAAATTTATCAAATCAATCCTCAATAAAAACATATTTAAACATACTCATTCATCCAATTTCACAAATCATGCTCAAACACATTTTTACCCAAATTTTAACCCTATGTCAAATTTCATGCTTTTACTCGCTCTGATACCATTGTTGGAGTTTCTAGGTCCATAGGATCGAATAACAAACATGAAACAAACGTGCGAATTCATCGAGGGAGTTTCGGAATACTCACATCGATCGGTTGAGCGACGCGGCAACGAACAAAAACTTCATTCTGCTCACTGCACTGGTTCGGCAGTCCACTGCAATAGCTCACCGGTTTGCGCCCATTGGAGGTCCTCGAACAAGCTCCAAGCTTCGTCGAATGATTCCCGGCTCATTGGTAGACTTCCCTATCTCCTTCGCATGTCTCTCGGAGTGCTAGTTCTCTTGAAATTTACCACAAATCTCAAGCACTTTGCTTCCCCATTCACGGTTTTGGTGAACCAGAAACCAGAAAATGTCACAGCCCCTTGGGCGTGAATGATGAAGAGAGTTGAGAGAGAGAGAGAGATAAAAAATGTGTTCTTAATTTTTGTAAGCAAAAATTGGTAATATAATTTCCAAAACCAATACCAAATTTTTCCCTCCAAAAACCAAAGCCTTAAATGCCAACCACACACATCAACTCACATCAACTTCCATCAATCAGTGAATAGTGACTGGCGTCAATCACTCAAAGTGAAAGACATTCATCACTTGATTGACGAATGATGTGACGCTAGTTGCGACTAGCGATTTGACGCTTGATTTAATTTACGTGCCGCACTCGAATTCGAAATGCGAATGCGCTCGCAAATACTCTCGGGCTCGGGTTCGCTAATTCCAAATTAACGAACTTTCTGTTGCGTCGTAATTCAATCTAATTTAATTAAATAATCATGCCAAGCATAATTACTATTCACGTCGCTAACGAATTAATTCTAAATTAATTCGTTTGCCCGAATTAAAATCTAATTTTAATTCTGCGTCGAAATCCAATTTTGTTTAATATATCAAATATATTAATTTCTCGATTAATTCCAAATTAATCGTTATCTCTCTTTAATGATATTTTATCCCAGATAAAATATCTCTGCTATTAATCCCAGATTAATTTTCTATCTCATCTAATTAATCCCAGATTAATTAAAGTGCGAGTCATACGTCATCGGTGAATATTTGGGAAGCGACCCATGAGATCCCCGGATATGTTGGCAGTAAATTTGGTCGTCGGACTATCCGAACACGTAAGTACCAAGTACTACGTTTATACCGATTTACAAGACAAGGTTGGCCTCTAGCAAAGCGCAATGCCTACCCAATTCTCCAGAAATATCCTTACAGGAATAAATGATCTATATCAAGCGTAGTATACCGTAGTATTGCTTATTTCTGTCCAATATCATATGATCACATGCGAGGCCTGGGGCTGGTACAGTGTCTGCCCCGTACGAAGCATATATCAGATCACGAGCAACTAGTCTCTTTAATATCGGATAATCATGACCAAGTCTTATTATCCCGACGGTTGCAACCTTATTAGAGAACCAGTTCTGTATCCCTGCGCGATCATCAACTCCATATGACTGGAGTGACACTTCCGTCTTGACATCACACCCAACACACTACGATTCTCAATATACCCAGTATTGGCGTACACAGAACCTGTTAAAGCCCTGGACGACCTCAACCAAAGTATATTGATTCTCGTATGCATTAGCGGTGCAAGTCTCAGGTTAAGACCAAATACACCTACCCTGATTTTGGACTTCCATAGACACGTAGTAATACTACCAATGGAATTCCGAGGGGGTCTATCCAGAGTGAAGCTGTTTCTCGTACCATCGGTGAAACACAACCTCCTATTACACTTGCATGAGTATCCTATACCCAAATATACGAGAACTATGCCGTTGTGCCCTCACAACGCACACAAGTGTAATACTAGTCTTTTACGCATTTATCGATGTCCAATCTCGACAATGCTCTGACTAGGGATATTTAATGATTTATCCTTCGTGGACTGTTATTGTCTCATATCATTCTCAATCTAGGAACAAATCATAGAGACCTCTCATCATTTATATATCTAGGTGATCTAATCACAAATGATAAGAGTGCAATCTCCTTTGTCACATAGTTAATTTGTGCAACAACACCATGATCTGTACAAATAGTGACGCTATGGGTCATAATTGTCCAACATTTTTCCCTCTCTCTCATTTCCTCTTCGCAACTCTCTCTATTTCAACACCAAAATGGCGTCATTTGTTGAGGCACCTGTTAGAATATTTTATTCTAATTATGGGCTTATATTAATTAGGATACCGGTTTTAATATAAAGCGCTAAGATAATTGGTTTTGTAATAGAAACTGTGAAGCCCAATTGTCTGATCTAATAAAGTGGGTTGCACTCTATTATTTGATGTGTGGATATTAGAGCGGGCTTCAGAATTGTTATGGGCTTTTGATGGATGAGCCCATTACACTCCATAAATTAGTGAGCTAAGGTCTCACTCTCACTCCCCTACACAACATACTCAATCAGCTGCATTTATTTATTAAATATAATCTTCTCTCATTAATGATTGATCTCTCTCTTTACATTTTATTATTGTGCATGTGAATGAACAATCTCGTAATGTTCATTCCTAAGCACAATAGTGAAATCATCAATAATTGTGATGATGATGACTAATGTGTATAAATAAAGCGTATGGGTGCTTTAATAATTTGTGAGAGATATTACCGTGAACAATATAAAGGAAAAACAAGAGAGAAGAGTGAGAAAAGAAAGCATAGGCTTTCATAAGGAAAATAAAAGGCTTAGGCATCGTGAAGCTTAATCAAGGCTAGTAATTTTCTCACCATCAAGAAGTGGGGAGTAGAGGGTGATCTCCTTAGTGCAACTTATCAACAGATCTACAGAAATTTCCGCTGCAGATATGGATTATAAATCAGGTACGCTCCCTGGATCATCCGATTAATTCATTAATTGTATTCTAAGCTCTTGTGTTAAAGATCATGTTGCAAAATAAATTCTAACATGTGGTATCAGAGCTTCAGGAACACAATCTTAGAATCTAAAGATTTTTCATAAAGTTGAAGAAAAATCAAATGAATTTTTCAGATGGATTTTTTGTTAGATCCATATTATTTGGATCTATTATCTTGTGTTGTTCTCAAACTAAAGAATTGCATTGTTATTTATTTTTCAGTCACCTTTTCAGTTAACAACAACATTGTGACTATAGATGTTGACTGGCTCCAATTTTAAAGCGTGGAAGAGAGATGTGCAATTGGCTATGGAATTAGCAGATATAGATCTTGTTATGAATACTCCAAAGCCAGGTGATATTGATAGTTCCAGTACTGATACGGATAAGTAGCTGCATACAGTATGACATAAGTCAAATCGCTTATGCTATTTGACTATAAAGAGATCAATTCCTGAGCATTTGCTAAGTGGTCTTCCAGAAACCTCTATAGCAAAAGATTTCCTGACAGCGGTATCTGAAAGATATAAAGTCTCAATCAATACAGAAATTGGTACCCTTCTGAAGCAATTATACTCAATGAAGTATAATGGTAATAGAGGTGTTAGGGAGTACATTTTGATAATGGTCCATATTCAGAATAAATTGAAAAATCTTGACATTGTTCTTCCAGTTGCTTGCATTGTCCATCAAGCATTGAATACTCTGCCTACAGAGTTTGGTACAATTGTAACTACTTACAATTCGAGGGAAGAACCATGGAATATTTATGATTTCATTGCCATATGTGTTTCTGAGGAAGAAAAACTTAAGGCATGGCATACGGATGCAATTCTCATTGTTTCTAAGCCTCGCAAGAAAGGTAAAAAATATAAATTTTCAGCTTCTGGTAATGTTCAGAATTACAATAAAACTGGTCAGACAAGTGCTGTGGGTGGTACTAAAGGTTTCTTCAAGAAAGAACTTAAATATTTCTTTTTGTAAGAAGAAATGACATAAGAAGTCAGAGTGTTCTAGGTATAAAGTTTGGTTAGAGAAACATTGGCATTCAGGTAACATTTTGGTTTTTGTTGTATGTGAATCCAATTATGTTAATGCCATATCCAGTTCTTGGAGGCTAGACAATGGAGCAACTAACCACATTGCTTTCACATTGTAGGGATTCATAAATAAGAGGAAACCAAATAAGGATGAGTTCAAGCTCGTAGTTGGCAATAATGAATTGGTGGATGTACATTATGTTGGAGATGTTTGTTTAAAACTAGACTTCAATTATGAACTTATTTTGACAAATGTTTTCTATGTACCATCTTTTAGATGAAACTTGATATCAGTATCTGTACTCGACAAACAAGGTTATGGTTTTGAGTTTAATACAGGTTCTGTACCTGTATTTTTAACTCAAATAAAGTTGGCCATTGTGTTTTATCATACGGTTTGTACAGTTCTGTTTAGCATCAAGTGAGGTCTATTCTAATTCATATAATGTTGAAAAATTTGCAAAAAGACCCTTAATAAAAGAAAAGTCATCCATGTTGTGGCATAAAAGACTTGGCCACATTTCTAGGGAAAGAGTAGAAAGGTTAATAAGGAATGATATCCTACCTGCTCTTGACTTCATTGACCTAGAAACATGTATTAACTGTTGTAAGGGTAAGCTAACTAAAAGAAAGAAAAAGGAATCCACTCGTAGCTCTGATCTTTTACAAATTATTCATACAGACATAAGTGGACCTATTCACCTACAATTTGCAATAATAAGTATTATATAACATTCATTGATGATTTTTCCCGATATGGATATCTGTACTTGATTAAGGAAAAGTCTGAAGCCCTTGATAAATTCAAGATCTTCAAGACTGTAGTTGAGAAACAGCTGGGAAAAATTATCAAGATTGTTAGGTCTGATCGGGGTAGTGAGTATTATGGTAAACATGGGGTCAGTGGACAAATAAAGGGACCGATTTCCAGATACTTAGAAGATTGTGGAATAGTAAGCCAATTTACTATGCCAGGTAGTCCTGAACAGAATGGTGTGGCCGAAAGGCGGAATCGCACCCTTCAAGAGATGGTAAGGAGTATGATGTCTAGAACTAATCTATCAGACTTTCTTTGGGGTGAGGCAATTAAAACGGCCTTATACATCCTCAATAGAGTTCCAAGTAAGTCTATTTCTAGAACTCATTTTGAAATATGGACTGGTAGGAAACCTAGCATGAGTCACCTCCGTATATGGGGATGTCCTTCAGAAGCACACCTTTATAATCTCACTGAAGGTAAGTTGCAATCCAGATCTACTCGTTGTTATTTTATAGGATACCCTAATCATTCTAAAGGCTACATATTTTACTGTAGAGTAGGGGTTATAGGATTGTAGAATCACAAACAGCTAAGTTCTTGGAATTTGATGTGCCTGATAAAGATAATCATACAGAAATCTCAAATCAAGGACAACAGACCAGAATTATTCATATACCTATACCCATACAGTCCGAGACATTGGAACCTACACATGCAACTAATCCAGTTATGGAGGAGGAACCAATACAGGTAAATAAGGTTCCGCCATTACACGATATAACTGTAGAGGTTCCATTAAGAAGGTCAACCAGGGTAAGGCGGTCTGCTGTTCACTCTGATTATGAAGTTTATCTAAATGAGATTGATTATGACATAAGCCATTGCACTGATCCAACATCTTTTAAAGAAGCTGTTTCCAATTCTTAATCCAATCTTTGGTGGAATGCAATAAGAGATGAAATGCAATCTATGGGATATAATGGTGTGTGGGAGCTTGTTGAATTACCTGAAGGTTGTAGACCTATTGGCTGTAAATGGGTCTATAAGACCAAGAAAGACTCCAAAGGGAATATTGAGAGGTTTAAGGCCAGATTAGTTGCCAAGGGATTTACTCAGAGATGAGAAATTGATTATACTGAAACTTTTTCTCCTATATCTTCTAAAGATACATTTAGAGTAATCATGGCACTAGTAGCTCATTATGATTTGTGGTTTGAAACAAGCCTCACGGCAGTGGTACCTAAAGTTTGACAATGTAATCTCCTCTTTAGGCTTTGTGGAAAGTAAAGTTGATAGATGCATATATATCAAGATTAATGGGAGCAAATATATATTTCTCATTCTCTATGTCGATGATATTTTGCTTGCATGTAACGATCTATGAATGTCGCATAAGGTAAAGCAGTCATTGTCTAGACATTTTGATATGAAAGATCTTGGAGAAGCATCTTTTGTTCTGGGTATTGAAATCCACAGAGATATAACTCGAAAGGTATAAGGTCTCTCTCAAAAGGCATACATTGAGCGGATATTGAAGAGGTTTAGTATGCATGATTGTAAATCTTAGGATGTGCCAATTGCTAAAGGTGATAAATTGAGCCTGGCACAGTCACCTGAGAATGAGGTTGAGAGAGAGTCCATGAAGGCAATGCCATATGGTAGTGCAGTAGGAAGCCTGATGTATGCATAAGTATGCACTAGAACTGACATTGCATTTGCAGTTGGTGTACTGGGAAGATTTTTATGTAATCCTGGAAAAGAACATTGGACTGCTACCAAGAGAGTTTTTCGGTATCTTAAGGGGACTAAAGATTACATGTTGACATACATAAAGGTTGAGAATCTTGAACTAGTATGGTATACAGATTTTGACTTTGCTGGTTGTACAGATGATAGGAAATCTACCTCAGGATATGTGTTTATGCTAGCAGGTGGAACTATATCTTTGAAAAGTGTCAAGCAGACACTAGTAACTTCTTCCACAATGCAGGCTGAGTTTGTAACATGTTTTGGTGTAGCATCACAGGCTGTCTGGCTACAAAATCTCATTAAAGATATGTCAGTTGTTGACTCCATTTCTAGGCCTATAATGTTATATTGTGATAATCTTTCAGCTGTATTATTTGCGAAAAATAATAAGAATATCACTGGGTCAAAACATATGGAGGTCAAATACTTGACAATTAATGAGCTAGTTAAGAAATGTGACATTATTGTAGAGCATATCGGTACGGATGATATGATTGCAGAACCTTTGACCAAAGGTTTTAGACCCATTATTTCTGTAAAGCATGTTGCTTGTATGGGTTTGGTAAAGTCCTTTGATACCTTAGGTTAGTGGGAGGCATCATTGCTCTATGTTATTTTATTTGTACATTCGTAAATGTATTTTGTATATTTTGCAATGATTATCTATAAAGGTGCATCTTCATTGGAAGATATTAATGTTTTTTGTTTGATATATCTTTGTATAAAGTCTTATGATGTGTGTCAATAATAAGCATTGGCTTGGGGCATAAAATAATAAAGCCTTGTTGGTATGTCTTGTGAAACATAAAGTTTATCTCGAGATAATAAAAGGCATACATGCTTATTATTTAAGCCTTGATTTCTCATGTGGCCTGGGTTGCATAAGGTAGAGAAATTGGTGACCGATAAGAGAAAATAGCACATGTATTTTAGATCATAAAGTGGGTGCTATTGTATCTTACTACTTTATCACATCTTGTTCATGTCGATAAGTTTGTTTAATATACGTGACCATGGAAGAGACTATGTTGCATTATAATGTAGGCACCGCCGTGATTCTATATCTACGATCTTATTGGACGGAATGGTATACTAGAGTTGTTTCTGAACCAATATTGGATCCATAAAGTCTTCTTAGCATTAAAACATCCACAATTGATATCGCCCAACTGGGAGAATGTTAGAATATTTTATTCTAATTATGGGCTTATATTAATTTTGATACGGGTTTTAATATAAAGCGCTAAGATAATTAGTTTTGTAATAGAAACTGTGAAGCCCAATTGTCTGATCTAATAAAATGGGTTGCACTCTATTATTTGATGTGTGGATATTAGAGCGGGTTTCAGAATTGTTATGGGCTTTTGATGGATGAGCCCATTACACTCCATAAATTAGTGAGCTAAGGTCTCACTCTCACTCCCATACACAACAAACTCAATAAGCTCCCTTTATTCATCAAATATAATCTTCTCTCATTAATGATTGATCTATCTCTTTATACTTCATTATTGTTCATGTGAATGAACAGTCTCGTAATGTTCATTCCCAAGCACAATAGTGAAATCATCAATAATTGTGATGATGATGACTAATGTGTATAAATAAAGCATATGAGTGCTTTAATAATGTGTGAGAGATATTTCCGTGAGCAATATAAAGGAAAAACAAGAGAGAAAAGTGAGAAAAGAAAGCATAGGCTTTCATAAGGAAAATAAAAGGCTTAGGCATCGTGAAGCTTAATCAAGGCGAGTAAGTTTCTCACCATCAAGAAGTGGGGAGTAGAGGGTGATCTCCTCAGTGCAACTTATCAACAGATCTACAGAAATTTCCGCTGCAGATATGGATTCTAAATCAGGTACGCTCCCTGGATCATCCGATTAATTCATTAATTGTATTCTAAGATCTTGTGTTAATGATCATGTTGCAAAATAAATTCTAACATGTGGTATCAGAGCTTTAGGAACACAATCTTAGAATCTAAAGATTTTTCATAAAGTTGAAGAAAATTCTGATGAATTTTTCGGATGGATTTTTTTGTTAGATTCATATTATTTTGATATGTTAATGATTATTATTAATTAATCCAATTTCTAAGCACATTAGGTTATTGGATTAATTATTAATTCAGATCATGAATTTTGGGTTTTATATAAAACTGGAATACTTAGAAATGAGTCCGGATATGAAAATAGGGGAATCAAATTTGTTGCTGTTGCTTTCGTTATTGCCGCCAACAAATAATTTTTAAAATAATAATAATTCATGGTTGTTGCTGCCTTTTGTTTGTTTTTTAAAGGCAGCCAATATGATGCGCTTGATTTGAATTTGGTGGGCCTGCATGCTGTCGAGCAAGCCTATTTCCTGCAAATATCAATCAAACCCCTATTTAATAGCATAAAGGCCCCTGCTATTATAATTTTGATCCCCTGACTTTATTTTAATTTCAGTTTTATCCCAAAATTTTTAAGAAAGTCATAATTAATTTTGTGTGACAATCTAAGAGATAAATTGTTATCTCATGAAGTTTTATTTATACATGGGTATAAAAATTAGAACTGGTTAGAGAGAATTAATTGTCTCTCATAAAGAAAAATTTTAATGCAATTAATTTATTTTTGACAGAGATAAATATAAAAAATTAATTTATCTCATAAATTTTGTCACAATATTCAGGAATGTAATTTTATGGACAATTCGGCCATTTGTCTATAAAGAATAAAATTACATTATTAAGGTTATTTTACAAGATAATATAAGGTGTATTCCGATGTGAGAATTACTTATGAGTTCAGTGGAAATGCAGCCACCAAAGTGACCTTTTTCACTAAATCTTTTAAGTGATGACGGTCTTGTATGTTTTAGGGATGTTTCTATTTTTTGATATGCAGTCTTATGTCCAAAGATGTGGATTGTATGTTAAATTTTAGAAATGTTACATATGATTGGAAATGGACTAGTCTGAGTTGTTTATTCACCCAAAATTGGTAAACTTACAAGGATTGGATAAGTTTCTGAATCGTCTTATATGAATAATTTTTAATTACATATTGTATATTCTGCCCAAAGGTGTTTATACAGTGATGTGCTAAAATGATTGGTTTGATACTCTTTTATGACTTGGAGTATCTATTATCTTGTGTTGTGCTTAAACTAATGAATTGCATTGTTACTTGTTTTTTAGTCACCTTTTCAGTTAACAACAATATTGTGACTATAGAGATGTTGTCTTGCTCCAATTTTAAAGCGTGGAATAGAGATGTGCAGTTGGCTATGGAATTAGCAGATATAGATCTTGCTATGAATACTCCAAAGTCAGCTGATATTGATAGTTCTAGTACTGATACGGATAAGCAGCTGCATACAGTATGGCATAAGTCAAATAGCTTGTGCTATTTGACTATAAAGAGATCAATTCATGAGCATTTGCTAAGTGGTCTTCCAGAAACCTCTATAGCAAAAGATTTCCTGACAGCGGTATCTGAAAGATATAAAGTCTCAATCAATGCAGAAATTGGTATCCTTCTGAAGAAATTATACTCAATAAAGTATAATGGTAATAGAGGTGTTAGGGAGTATATTTTGATAATGGTCCATATTCAGAATAAGCTGATAAATCTTGACATTGTTCTTCCCGATGTTTGCATTGTCCATCAAGCATTGAATACTCTGCCTACAGAGTTTGGTACAATTGTAACTACTTACAATTCGAGGGAAGAACCATGGAATGTTAATGATTTCATTGCCATATATGTTGCTGAGGAAGAAAAACTTAAGGTAGGGCATACAGATGCAGCTCTCATTGTTTCTAAGCCTCGCAAGAAAAGTAAGAAATATAAATTTTCAGCTTATGGTAATGTTCAGAATTACAACAAAACTGGTCAAACAAGTGCTATGGGTGGTACTAAAGGTTTCTTCAAGAAAGAACTTAAATGTTTCTTTTGTAAAAAGAAAGGACATAAGAAGTCAGAGTGTTCCAGGTATAAAGTTTGGTTAGAGAAACATGGGCATTCATGTAACTCTTTAGTTTTTGTTGTATGTGAATCCAATTATGTTAAGGTATGTGCCAAAGAGTTATGGTGCATGACTGACTATTAAATGGATTTCCTATTGAAGATTCCCCGGAGGGAGGGTGGAGCGAACTCTCTTAAATACCCAAGCCCCTTAGGCTCTTATCGCCTTGGTGACAGGAATAAACAATAGGTTCTCTAAATTAGTCCATCATGGTAAGCTTCGAGTAAATGATTATCTATGTGCCTTTACAACTTTTCCTTATAGAATGGTAGTGAATGAAGGAGGACACCAAACCATTACCTAGCTCTAATAGTGTATTTGATTAAACCCCTTCAACCCACGGTTAACTAAAACAAAAAATCACAAACATTACAAGGCATTATTTCGGGGCCGATTCTCTATCCCCAGTGGAGTTGCCAGACTGTAGGACATAGAAATCGTGATGCTGTTCTAGGCTCGTGGCCTAGTCGGGAGTACGGAGTAGCCTACGGGGGAGCGAAACCGGAGAAATAACATGGTGTCGCCACCCAGTGTGAACTGGGAAAATGATTTAAGGCAGTACTTACCCCTCTCAAGGGAAGACCTTAAACCGTTGGGTTCAGAATGGTCCCTCACTTATGCCACTTGTAATGAACGGATTTATGTAATAATATAACCGAGTCTACGCAATAACAACCTACATCTAAGTTTGCATATACTACCTATATCTAAGTTTGCATGCATAAAAGTAAGTCGGATTAACGGCAAGCACACAATCTCATGCATACATTAAATCGCTAAGCATGGCAATGTAAATGAATAATAATCTAAACATAAACGTAGAAGAGACATAATCAAGTCCTAATGCGAAAGAAATAACTAAATCATGCTTGGAAATAATCAACTAATCATGCATAAAAAAATAACATACTAAACAACCTAATCATGCGTAAAAGTAACATACTATTTCTAACAAACAACAAATAAACATAAGATCAGATGACACGAAATATGTGCGTCTCTCAAGCGGTGTGTGGCATTGTATCCCGAGTGTAGACCGCACTATCGTTCATTCGGATTCGGCTATGGAATTTACGTCCGGGTTTCCATCCGATATACCGCAAGAGATAACACATATTTCATTCATCCCATGGCCACAACTTACATGAAAATATAATACGCATGAGAAGAAATAATAATAACTAACGGAAAGAAAGTGTGGGAATAAATAAAAAGGTGCCCTCAGGTCTAACCTTTTAAGTCGTCTCTTGGAAGTGCATTACTTGGTTGTCGGAAGGGTTGATGCTCGGCAACTTTTCCGATTTATTGGTTCATTGTTTTCCTTTGTTGCCTCGCTGTTTTGGACTGCTGTTTCCTCTGTTTTACTGTTGTTTTTTGGTAACTATTTTTACGGTAATTGGGGACTGTTTTGGCTTACTATTTTGTGGTAATAGAGGTGTATTGGGGCTGTTGTTTGTGCGGTTATTTGGGCAGTTTCAGGGCTGATTTTCGGTAGTTTTAGGGTGCAGTTCAGGGGCTATTTTAGGGTTGTTTTTTGGTGTTAACATGGCAGTTTCTGGATAGGATTTGCGGTGGTGATAGGGTAGTGCAGTTTGGGCAACTTTCGATGGTATAAGAAGCAGTTCTGGACTGTTTATGCGTGATGTTTAAGGCAGTTTACTGGGCAGATTTTCGGTAGTTTGGAGTACAGTTTAAGGACTGATTTTTAGTAGTTTCAGGGTGCAGTCAGGGGCTGGTTGTACGGTATTTTGGGTACAGTTCAGGGGGCTGGTTGTGCGGTAGTTTGGGTGTTGGAGTTTCTACGGTCCCAAGGATCGAATAACAAGAAAGAAACATATGCGAATACATAAAGGAGTTGCAGAATACTCACAATGATCGGTTGAGCGATGCGATGAAGAACAAAACTTCAAGCTTTTCCTCCTAGAGTGCTCGGCAGTCCACTGTATTTTACTCCTCCAAGAATCGACAATCATCAACTTTGGAGCTCCAAGCTTTGTGTTGATTCCTTGCTCACGTGTGCGGTTCCCTATCACCTTCGCGTGACCCTTTTGTGTGCTAGCACTTGGCAATTTTTGCCACAAAAATTGCCCTATTTCTTCCTCTCCATTCTCGGCAGTGAGCTGAGAAAATAGAAAGAAAACAGCCCACTTTGGGCGTGTGAGGAGAGAAGAGAAGAAGTGAGAGAGAGATGAATAGTTGGTTAGATTTGTGTATCTAATACACATATTCAATTTCCAAAATTAATTACCAACTTTTCTATTTCCAAAAGTCAAGCATTAAAGCTTGCCAACTACCACCACCAATCATGAATAGTGACATGGTGTCAATCACTCAAAGTGAAAGACATTTATCACTTGATTGACGATTAATGTGTGTTGGAGTTTTCTAAACATCCCAAGATCATTAAACAAGCATGAAACAAGTGTGAATACAACGAGAGAGTTGCTGAATACTCACATAGATCGGTTGAGCAACACGAAGACAAACAAAAAACTGGTTTTCTGCTCTGCAGTGGACTGTCACAGCTCACTGTTTTGGCGTCCTTCATATGGCCATGGGTCATCTCCGTCAAGTTCTAAGCTTTGTGATTTGATTCCAAGCTCATGGGTGGACTTCCCTATCACCTTCGCATGACTTCGTAGTGTGCTAGCACTCTTGATTTTGCAACAAAATCATGACTCTAAGCTTCCCTATGGCTCTCGGCAGTGAGCCAAAACCAGTGAAGAAAAATAGCCCCAAGGGCGTGTGAAGAGAGAAGCGAAGAAGTGAGAGAGAGATGAGTTTGGTTGATGGAAAAAGTGTATCTAATACACTAATCTGATTTTCAAATTCATTTACAATGAATTTGGCTTTCAAAAACTCAAGCAATTAAAAACAATCAACCTCCATCAACTCACATCACTCATGAATAGTGACTTGCGTCAATCACTCAAAGTGAAAGACATCCATCACTTGATTGACGAATGATGTGACGCTAGATGCGACTAGCGATTTGACGCTTGATTTGACTTGCGTGCCGCAGTCGAATTCGAAATGTGAATGCGCTCACAAACAATCCCGGGCTCGGGTTCACTAATTCCAAATTAACGAATTTTCCGTTGCGACGTAATTAAATCTAATTTAATTAAATAATCATGCCTATCATGATTATTATTCACGTCGCTAGTGAATTAATTCTAAATTAATTCGTTCGCCCAAATTAAAATCTAATTTTATTCCGCGTCGAAATCCAATTTCGTTTAATATATCGAATATATTAATTTATCGATTAATTCCAAATTAATCGTTATCTCTCTTTTATATGATATTTTATCCCAGATAAAATATCTCCGTAATTAATCCCAGATTAATTTAGAGTGCGAGTCATACGTCATCGGTGAATCTTCGGGAAGCGACACATGTGATCCCCGGATCTGTTGGCGGTAAATACGGTGGTCGGACTATCCGAACAGGTACGTACCAAGTACGACGCTTATACCGATTTATAAGACAATGTTGGCTTCTAGCAAAGCGCCATGCCTACCCAATTCTCCAGAAATATCCTTACAGGAATATGAGGATCTATATCAGGCGTAGTATACGTAGTATTTCGTATGTCGATCCAGTTCTCCATATGACTGAAGTGATACTTCCGTCTTGACATCAAACCCAACACACTACGATTCTCGATATACCCAGAAGAGGCGTACACAGAAACCGGTTAAAGCCCTCGATGACCAAAACCAAAGTATATTGATTGTCGCAAGTATTAGCGGTGCAAGCCTCAGGTTAAGACCAAATACACCTACCCTGATTTCGGACTTCCATAGACACATAGTCATACTACAAATGGAATTCCGAGGGGGTCTATCCAGAGCGAAGCTATTTCCCGTACCATCGGTAAAACACAACCTCCTATTACACTGCATGTGTATCCTATACCCAAATATATGAGAACTATGCCGTTAGGCCCTCACAACGCGCACAAGTCTAATACTAGTCTTTTACGCATTTATCGATGTTTAATCTCGACAATGCTCTGACTAGGATATTTAATGATTAATCCTTCGTGGACTGATACTGTCTCATATCAATTCTCAATCCAGAACTAATCATAGGGACCTCCTATCATTTATACATCTAGGTGATCTAATCACAAATGATAAAAGAGCAATCTCCTTTGTCACATAGTTAATTTGTACAACAACACCATAATCTGTACAAATAATGACGCTATGGGTCATAATTGTCCAACAATCTCCCACTTGGCCTATAGCGAGTCACTCGAGTGTCTTACACCCGAACTATATACGGTTGGCTCAAACGGTTGAGAAATGCTTTCATCAGTGGATTTGAATGATTATCATCTGATGTGATTTATTCGATCATCACATCGCCACGATGTATGATCCGAACGAATTAGATGAATAGTCGAAGTATTTATCTGGATCGTTGATGAGACCATTAATTCTTTAGCCTGTGCTGATGCCTAGCTCAGCAGCTAACATAACTATATCTAATCTAATTAGATTTATTATCGACCCAGAAGGCTTCTATTGCTGCCTCAGCTGCAGCAATATTCCACATTTATTGTTTATTCGGTAACAGTATCTTGCTTGGAAGATTTCCTGCTCACTGTTCCGTTATTCAAACTGTATAGTACCTTTTACGACTTATAGTCATTTTTATCGGTTTAGGAAACTTGCTACAGTGATCCCAGTCACTTCAAGTTCTCATTTTCCATAGTTTAAGACAGCATCCTTAGTTCTCTAAGATACTAACAGATGTTGCTTAACATCAATCCAATGACTATCACTTGGATTGGCCTGTTTGTGAATCCATATGCTCAAAGCGTATGAGACACCAGGTCGCGTATATTTTTCAATGTACGATTTCTCGGAGAGTTTTATCGAAAGCCAAGCTTTCACCGATTATTATTTTGGGAATATCAGTTCCAAGAATGACATATATTATCATTATTTTTATAGGACATTGATTGTCAGTGCGCTCCCACTAACCTTCTTACATAACAAGAATCATTTCGTTTTGAATTAAATCATAAATCATTATGATTACATCAAAACGATAATTCCAAGAACCTAATGCTTGCTTCAATCCAAACATGGATCGAATAACCTGCAAATCTTGTTTGCTAGTTTTGGTACGACAAAACCGACATGATGTTTTAAACATCCTCCAAAAGGTTTCATTTTAAGGAAAGCGATTTTCCCGTTCAGCTGACATATTTCATGAATGAAATGTGCAGCATTAGCAAGCATTATCCAAATGGATTTACCGTGGCAACAGGTAAAAGGTTGAATTGCAATCAACATAATATTGATAACGATACCTTTCCGCTAAAAGACTAGCTTTATACGTTGGCATGTTGCCTTCCATGTATGTCTTCCTTGAAGACTTATAAAGTACCAATAGGCACAATGCCTTGCGGTATATCAACTAGTATCCAAACATAGTTGGTATACTTGGAATCCATTTTGGATATCATGACACTTTTCCATAAAAGGGAGTCGATACCTTATATCACTTCCTCATACGTAGTCAGTTGGTATACCTCAATAAGATTGACATCTTTATGAGGTGAGATCAGAAACCCATACCCCAGGTTGTTTTCTGACTCTCTCCGACTAACGCGGTTCTTGTGTATTCGAAGATTATGGTATAGTTTCATCCTTGATGAACTATTTATGTTCCATTAAGATTCGGTGCCTGGAATAATATTACTCTGATTTTCATCGAGTTTTACTATCCTCCCACTTACCACTGCATATCGGTATTCCTCTTAGGAAAACCGCTTGGTGAGCAACAATTACAGTGTTCTCTTGTGAGTTGTATAAGTAATATACTTTGGTATCCCTAGGATAACCTACAATTGGCACTTATACAATATGGGTTTTAGTTTGGTATCATCCAAACATATGCCTAGCATACCCAAATTATTAGGAATGAGAAACCCGGTTTCTTTCCTATTCATATCTAATATGAAATCTGTCAAACAGATTATTATGGAACCTTATTCAAAATAAGTTTTACAATATTTATGCTTATCCGTAGAAGGAAATGGTAGCTCAGAGTGACTCATGATTAACCTTATCATGTCTAACACAATTTGGTTACTCGGTTCGGACATACTGTCAAAATGACATATTCCGGGAGGAGTCCTCATTGAAAGAATACTATACTCTTTCAAGTATTTTAGAAACTTATTGCTTAAGTATTTTCATCGTGGTCTAACCGTGACGATTTAATACTTTAGCCGATCTGTTTGTCTATTTCGTGTCGAAACTCTAAAAGTTTCCAATTTGTGTTTTTCAAAAGAAACACACAACCATTACGCGTGCCACATCCGTATAGGTCACGAAATATTCATATCCATCTCTAGCCTAGCTAGATATGGGCCCACTTGCTTCACTATGAACTAGGGCTAACAGATTGGTGGCATTTGCAATTTTGTCCAAACGGCAGTCACGCTTCCGCGATCCCATTTGCCACAATTTAGGCAGACATTTTGGGATATGTCCTTTTATCTTCCTAGAAGATTATAATGATTTTTCCTTTGCCCTTTTCTACATTCAGAAGTGTTCGGCCTAGCCTTGGCATTCTGGAATGTCGAAGTAAAGTACGCCTTGCGCTACTTGCCTTATTGCAAACTTTGACTTTGTCTCCTTGAGAATATTCATTAACTCTCCAAGAGTTATGTATTGCAATTTAGTACTTCTAAGATCTAAAATAGATCTATGAAGATCCTTCAATTTCATTATCATACTTTAAGGATCTAATCCTTAGTTCTGATTCAGAAATTAAGAAGTCTACTACGACAAGCTTAATGGATTAAGCACTAAAGTTATCATCACATGAATCTTCGAAAGATCATGCTCTACTATTTTCGTAACTCCGGGCTTAGGCCTAATATGTTATTTTATCAATAAAGTAACTTATTAGTTTCCAGGACTATCCTGAAATTATTCCAATTTGAAAATTAAACCATTTAAATACATTTTCCCTAGGAGGATGTATTAAACGTCAATCTTTCAATTTTATCTTGATTCTATAGTCCAACTATTTAATCAACGATTTAAGGTACTATTATATATAATGATTACTATAGTCCAACTATTTAATCAACTATACTTTAATTAAATCAAATATATGATTACTATAATCTAATTATATAACCAACTATATATGATTTATTTGAATACAGTCCAACTGTTAATTTAAAACAACGTTTAAATATAGTCCAACTAACATTTAATATATTGACGAATGAATTTGTTTGAGTGCGTATGGCAAGTAATTAAACGAATATTGCAAATTCAATTCTTGCCTCCCACTATTTTTCGGCAAGCCTCTAACCCCCTGTCGAGTACTCGGGAAACCGTGTTTCCTAGTGGGCTAGGATCCCGCTAAATATCACACAATCTTGACTTTGGCCAACAAATTGTATGATAATTAACTAGGTAGATCACTAAGATCAATTGGATCCAATCCAATTTCTAGATCCAGTAGGGGGACGTCCAAGTCTGAAACATATATCTTATATATGCCAATAGATCCAATATATTGCCTAACCTTTTTCCTCTGAATCAACTAAGCATTGGTTTTGGCACAACAAACTTAGTGATCCCAGTTAAGCGTGACCATTGACCATGGAAAGCTTCGTAATCAATGTCGATGGACAAGAAGTGGTCTTGACTTTGGCCAACAAACCACAACTTGGACAAGACACTGATATGGAACAAAGCTCTCGTGATTCAAACACATCTTCGACGGAAAAAGGCCTTGACTTTAGCCAACAAGCCAATGCCAGTCTCGGATCTTGAGTAAGAATCACTCATTGGAAGGAAAAATGCTTAATATTTTGTGAGGGTTTTTCGAATGCAAATTGGCAACCAATTTATTATCTTTGTTAAGGTCTCATCATCATACAACCCCTTAAACATGCATTCTAAACACATAATAAAGCGCGTATAAATAAATAATAATGATATGTGGATGGATACTTTACACATTGATTCTAGATCAAATCTCTCCCTTTCTCTCTCCCGCTAGCACATGTATTTACTTCTACCCGTTACACTACACTTCTAAAGAAACCTCATTTATATTGAGGGGAATAGGTGAGAAGAGAATACAAAGAATAATGAGGTAATAAGGCTGGACACGCAGGTCCAATTTAATAAATCAAATTTATTACAACAATTTCTAAAATTGCCCCACCCATCTAATATCCATCTGATATACATTATTCATGGATCGCAACCATGTATTCACACAAGCATGTTATCAATCAATCTAATCAAATTAATTAATCTGATAATTAGTGACCATCCAATGTTCAAACAACGATTTGATTTTGCTCGAGTCAAACTCGTTTTGTGAATAAGTACTCAAAGTACGAATTCTCGAATTAAATTAAACTACATAATTAAATCCAATTCAATTTGTAATTAATACTAATCCGCTATTTAATTCCAAATTAAATATTACACTTTATTTGACGAACCTTTACGACTTAAATTCCAAATTTAATCGTTACGGGTCTCAAAGCCCGATTAATATCCAATATTAATTTAATTAAAGTCCAATGGGCTTTTAATAAATTTCTTAAGGCGTGGACTTTTGGTCAACTCGGGTCAAACCCAATAACCAAAGTCCAATCCGGGAGTTACCTGTTGGTTATTATCTAGGTCCCAAGATCAACAAGCAATGAAAACATTGTGTGAACACATCAACGGAGGTAGCGGAATACTCACATCGATCGGTTGAGTCGATTTGAAGACGAATGAAGCCCAAAGAGCCCACTGTTTTTGGCGCCACTGGTAGCAGTTCACTGCCCTCCAAATCGGAAATTTGAGCTGCGAAACGGAGCTCCAAGCCTCGTCGAAAGGATCCCGGCTCATGGGTGAACCTCCTGTTGGTTTTTATTAAGGGCCCAAGATCAAACAAGCAATGAAATTAATGTGTAAATACATCGACGAAGGTAGCGGAATACTCACATCGATCGGTTGAGTCGATTTGAAGACGATTGAAGCCAAAAAGCTCACTGTTTTTGGCGCATGAACTGCATCAGTCCACTATCCACGTTTTCAGATTTGTTGAGCTGAGAAAACGGAGCTCTAAGCTTCGTCCGACGGATCCCGGCTCATGGGCGAACCTCCCTACCACCTTCGCAAGACTCGTAGTGTGCTAGCACTTGCGGTTTTTGCCACAAAAACCCAACTCTTGCTTCCCTTATTCACGCCAAAATAGCTTCAAAAACCAGTCCCTATTTTTCTGTTTTGGGCGTGAGAGAGGAGAGAAATTTGAGAGAGAAGAATTTGTGTAATGGTTGTCTTGAAATTCATTTCAAGTATATCTTATATACTCATGTGAATTTGAAATGCATTTAGCTTTAATTTTCATTTCATTTGCTTTTAAAGTCAAACCATCAAAAGCCATCATTACACATCATGTCCATCAAGTCACATCTACTTTATTAAAGTGACATGTTGTCAAGTCACATCACTCAAAGTGACAAGTGATTTGACGCTTGATGAGACTGATTGATTTGACGCTTGATGTGACTTGCGTTGTCGCACTCGAATTCGAAATACGAATGCGCTCGCAATCACACTTGGGCTCGGGTTCGTTAATTCCAAATTAACGATTTTTCCGTCGCGTCGTAATTAGATGATTACGCCTAGCGAATTCACTATTCACGTCGCTAACGAATTAATTCTAAATTATTCGTTCGCCCGAATTAAAATCTAATTTTAATTCCGCGTCGAAATCTAATTTCGTTTAATATATCGAATATATTAATTTATTGATTAATTCCAAATTAATCGTTATCTCTCTCTAGACGATATTTTATCCTAGATAAAATATCTCCGTAATTAATCCTAGATTAATTTTCTCTCTCTCTCTATATAATCCCAGATTATTCAAGAGTGCGAGTTGTGCGTCATCGGTGGATTATCGGGAAGCGACCCATGAGATCTCCGGATAAGTTGGCAGTAAATACGGTCGTCGAGTATCCGAATCACGTACGTACCAAGTACTACACGTTCTACCGATTTACGAGACAAGGTCGACTCCTAGCAAAGCACCAAGTCTACCCAATTCTCCGGACATATCCTTTGAAGAATATTAAGATCTATATCAAGCGTAGTATACATTGTATTGTATTGCGTATATCGATCCAGTATCGGACGATCACATGTTAGGCTGGGGCTGGAAATGTGTCTGCCCCGTACGAAACATATATCGGACATCAAGCAACTAGTCTCTTTGAATCGGGCAATACTGACCTAGTCATATTGTCCCGACGGTTGCAACCTTTTATAGAGCACTAGTTCTGTATCCTGCGTGATCATCAACTCCATATGTCTGAAGTGACACTTCCATCTTGACATCACACCCAGTGCACTACGATTCCTGATAAACCCAGAAGAGGTGAACACAGAACCAGTTTAGGTCCCCCAACCACCAAACCAAAGTTTACCGATTGTCGCAAGTACTAGCGATGCAAGTCTCAGTTAAGACCATATACACCTACCCTGATGCGGCCTCCCATAGACCCAAGACATACTACTACCAATGGGATTCCGCGGGGTCTATCCAGAGCGAAGCTGTTTCCCGTACCATCGGTGAAACACGACCTCCTATCGCACTTGCATAAGTATCCAATACTTATATATATGAGAACTATGTCGTTGTGCCCTCACAACGCACACAAGTGCAATACTAGCCTATTCCGCATTATCGATGTCCAGTCTCGATAATACTACGGCTAGGGATATTTAATGATTAATCCTTCGTGGACTGATACTGTCTCATATCATCTCAATCCAGGAACTAATCATAGGGACCTCTCTTCATTTATATATATATGGTGATCTAATCACAAATGATGAGAGTGCAATTTCCTTATTACATAGTTAATTTGCTACAACAACACAATGATCTGTGCAAATAGTGACGCTATGGGTCATATGATCCAACAATCTCCCACTTGGCACATAGCCAGTCACTCAAGTGTCCCACACCCGAACTATGTATGGTTCGCTCAAATTGCTGAGAAAAGGTTTTCGTCAGTGGATTTGCATGATTATCGTTTGACGCGATTTATACGATCATCACATCGCCACGATGTATGATCCGAACGAATCAGATGATATAGAAGTATATATCTGGATCGTCGATGAGACCATTTAATTCCTTAGCATGTGCTGACGCCTAGCTCAGCTGCTAACAGAACCTATATCTAATCTAATTAGATTTATTTCAATCCAAAACTTCTATTGCTGCCCTCAGCTCATAATAATCCGCATTTGTTGTTTATTCGGCAACAGTTATCTTGCTTGGAAGATTTCCAGCTCACTGTCCCGTTATTCAAACTTTATAGTACCGTAGTATTTAATTGTTGGAAACTTGCAGCAGTGATCCCAGTCACTTCAAGTTCTCCTTCTCCATAGTTTAAGATAGCATCTTTAGTTCTCACGATACTAACAGATGTTCTTAATTTCAATCCAGTGACTATCACTTGGATTGACCCGATTGTGACTCCATATGCTCGAAGCGTATGAGACACCAATACAAGTACATTTTAAATGTACAATTTCTCAGAGAGTGTTAACAACTCCAAATCTATCCCAGTAGATCTTTATTCCTTGAATAAAGGTTGTTACTCCCCAGAATTCTATGGAGAATTTCTATGAAAGAATATCTATGAAAGCCAAGCTTTCACCAATTGCTTTATGGGAATTTAACTGTCAGTGCGCTCCTCCCACTAACCTCCTTATATACACAAGAATTATTTCGTTTTGAGTTAAATCATAAACCATTATGATTATTTCAAAACGACAGTTCCAAGAACCTTATGCTTGCTTCAACCAATCCAAGCATGGATCGAATAACCCGCAAACCTTGTTTGTCGGTTATACAAAATCGTCAGAATGTTATAAACATTCTCCAAAAGGTTTCCTTTTCAGGAAAGCGATTTTGATTTGTAACTGACATATTTCATAAATGAAATATACATTATCTACAACAAGCATCTTCAAAATGGATTTACCATGGCAACAAGCAAAAGGTTGAACGTTATTAACACAATGTTGATAACGATACCTTCCGTCACAAGCCTAGCTTTGTACGTTGGTATGTTGCCATCCATGTATGTCTTCCTTGAAGACGTTTAATGTACCAATAGGCACAATGCCTTGTGGTACAACAACTAGTATCCGAAATAGTTGTTATACATGGAATCCATTTCGGATTCATGGCACTTTGCCATAATAGGTAGTCGACACATCGTATCACTTCCTCAAAACGTAGTCGGATGGTACACCTCCATAAGATTGACATCTTTATGAGGTTAGATCAGAAACCCATACCCTAGGTTGTTTTCTGACTCTATCCGATCTACGAAGTTCTTGTGTATTTGAAGATTAATGGTACAGATTCATTATTGATGAACTGTTTTGTGTTCCATTAAGGACTTCGTGCCTTGAACAGTATTACACGACTCGATTTTCATCGAGTATCACTATCCTCCCACTGACCACTGCATATCGTATTCCTCTCAGGAAAACCGCATGGTGAGCAACAATCACATTGTTCTCATGTGAGATTTATAAGTACTATACTTAAGGTTTCCATTAGGATAACCTATATTGGCACTTATCCAATTTGGGTCTTTTAGTTTGGTATCATCCAAACGTTATGCCTGGCATACCCAAATTATCAGGAATGAGAAACCCTGTTTCTTTCCTGTTCATATCCTATATGACATCTGTCAAACAGATTTTATGGAACCTTATTCTAAATAAGTTTTGCACTGTTAATACATATCCTGTAGAAGGAAATAGTAGCTCAGAGCGACTCGTGATAAACCTTATCATGTCCAACAAAATTCGGTTTTAGTTCGGACACACCGTCTAACTGACGTGTCTCGGGAGGAGTCCTCATATGAAAGAATACAGTACTCTTTCATGTACATATGAAACTTACTGCTTAAGTATTTTCCAATACGGTCTTACCGTGGCGGCATAATACTATAGCCGATCTGTTTTTCTATTTCGTGTCGAAACTCTAAAAAGTTTCTGATCTGTGTTCTTCAAAAGAAACACATAACCATAACGTGATGCTACATCCGTTAAGGTCACGAAATATTCATGTTCACATCTAGTCTAGCTAGATATGGGCCCACTAACTTCACCATGAATAGGGCTAACAGATCGGTGGCCCTTTATACTATTACCAAGTAAATAGTATTTTAGGTACTTTACCTAATAAACTAGATTCGCAGACCTTATTTGAATAGTCAAATCAGTCCTAGTACCCACTCTTCAAAAGTGTGGATATACGAGTCTTGTTTAATTGTGTCCTAGACAACAATGCCACAAATAAGTCTCTATTGATCAAATCAATTTGAGCTATTTATTTGTCATTTTATATGTTTGAGATTTTTTTTATATTCAAAATATAAATTCTGTTATTTACATCTAATGTATTTATCTCAGTATCATCTTTATATAATAAAACACTTAGTGTTCTATAAAATATAAAGGTTTATCCGCAACGGATTAAACACTGATATAGAGATAATGTCTCTAGTCAAACTAGTTACATATAACAGTTCCTAATTTAAGTACATACCCGAAGGGTAGTTCCTAAATTTAGGTATCTACGGTCGAAACAGCGACTTTCGTCCCGTTTCCGATTTGCAGAGAAATCTCGGCTTTGAAGTCAGTATCCAGCTCATAGCGGATTCTGAACATCAATACATATATTTTATGTACCACACTAAGTATTTAAAATCTAATTTCAATACTAGTAGTGAACATAACTTTGACAAATATTTTTAAAGTTAGAGCCTCGCCCTTTCTTTAATTCCTTCGTGTCTTCCATATCCAAATGGTAGTCACTTTGGGATATGTCAATTATCCTTTTCATATTTCACAAACCTTTGGCCAAGCCTTGGGTTTCGGAATATCGAAACGATATGCACCTTGTGCTACATGCCCAATTGCAAACTTTGACTTTTCTCCACTAGAATAGTCAATTAATTCTCCAAGAATTATTAATTGCATTTTAATACTTTTAAATCTAAAGATAGATTTATTATAAGTATATTAATTAAGCATTAAAGTCATCATCACATAAATCTTCCAAAGATTTTATGCTCTACTATTTGCTTAATTATGGGCTTAGTCATAATAAGTTATTTTATCAAATAAATTAACCTATTATTAATTCCCAATTGAAAATTAAATCATTTAAAACATTAATCCCAAGGATTATATATTTTAAATATTCAACCTTTCAATTCTTTCTTGATTTTAATAGTCCAACTATTTAATCAATTTTAATAAGGTACTATTTATTATAATGATTACAATAATCCAATTATTTAATCAACTATAATTTAATATTGATTACTATAATCCAATTATAAAATCAACTATCATTTAATTCAATTATATTGATTACTATAATCCAATTATAAAATCAACTATATATTGAATGAGTTTGTATATAGTCCAACTATATATATATTTTAAACAACATAAAATATTAGTCCAACTAATACTTTTGATTAATACGACGAGTAAATATAAATGAGCGTGTTTAGCGAGTAATTGAACGATTGTTGCAAATTCAATACTTACCTCCCACTATTTTTCGTCGAGCCTCTAACCCTCTGTGGAGTACTCGGGAAACCGTTTTTCCTAGTGGGCTAGGATCCTTTAAATAACATACAACCTTGACTTTGGCCAACAAGCTGTATGCTATTTAACTAGGTAGATCTCACAGATCAATTGGATCCAATCCAATTCCTAGATCCGGTTAGGTGGACATCCAAGTCCTAAACATATTATTTATGCCAATGTATCTAATACATTTTCCTACCATATCCTCCGAATCATCTAGGCCTTGGCTTTGGCACAACAAACCTAATGACTCCAGTTAAGCGGGACCCATTGACAAGGAAAGTTTCGTAATCAATGTCGTTGGACAAGAAGTGATCTTGACTTTGGCCAACAAATCACAACTTGGACAAGACACCGATGTGGAACAAAACCCTCATGATTCAAATACATCCAATTGACAAGGTCTTGACTTTGGCCAACAAACCAATGCCAATTGGATCTTGAACAAGAATCATTCAATGGAAGGATAATCGCTTAATATAGAACGAGGGTTTTTCGCGTGCAAATTGGCTACCAATTTAATTATCTTTGTTAGGTCTCATCATCATACACCCTTAAACATGCATTCTAAATACATAATAAAGCGAGTATGAAAATAAATAATAATGATATGCGGATGGATACTTTACACATTGATCCTAGATCAAATCTCTCCCTTTCTCACTCAAGCTAGCACTTGTACTACTTCTACCCGTTACACTACACTTCTAAAGAAACCTCATATACATAGAGGGGAATAGGTGAGAAGAGAATACAAAGAGAATAAGGTGAAAAGGCTGGACACGCAGGTCCAATTTAATAAATCGAATTTATTACAACAATTTCTAAAATTGCCCACCCAACTAATATCCATCCGATATACATTATTCATTCAACACAACCACGTATTCACACACATAAGCATGCTATCAATCAATCTAATCAAATTAATTAATCTGATAATTAAGTGATCATCCAATGTTCAAACAACGATTTGATTTTGTTCGAGTCAAACTCGTTTTTGCGAATAAGTACTCAAAGTACGAATTCATGAATTAAATTAAACTACATCATTAAATCAAATTTACATGTATTTAATACTAATTCACTATTCAATTCAAAATTAAATATACACTTTATTTATAAACCTTTTACGATTTAAATTCCAAATTTAATCGTAACGCGTCTCAAAGACCGATTAACGTCCAACGTCAATTCAATTAAAGTCCAATGGGCTTTTAATTGATTTTAAGGCGTGGACTTTTGGTCAACTCGGGTCAAACCGATAACCAAAGTCCAATCCGGGATTTACCCCATAAGCCCATAAATCAATCTTGGCCCATTAGGCCCAATTGAACTTTAAAGGTTCATTAGTCGCATTTGGGCTTTATGGTTAAGGTTTTGGGCCCAATCGGATCCAATCCATTGGCCTAAATCCAACTTGATAAAATCAAGCCCAATAGGCCCAAATACAACATTAAAGTCCAATTCCAAAATTAGGCCCAATTAATTAAATTACAAATTCCAAATTCGCAATTTAATTACCTAAAGTGTATATCATGATTAATTAACTAAATCAACATTTCCAAAACACAAATTAGTCCAATTAATCATACTCAATTCATTATCATATGTCCAACACACAAATGAAAAATCAAACCCATTTACATGCTTCTTTAGTCTCGGCCAAGGAGGGATTTTGTGTCCGATTCGGTTTCGATCCAATCGAATCCACAATCGACATCAAATCACCATCCATTTGATTTCATACACATCCAATATCACAAAATCAAAATTACCAAGACATTAGGGCAATAACACACCAATTCGGCCAAGGTAAGATTTTTGGGATTTTTGTCCAATTCAAAATCCAATCCAATTCGATTCAAATTAACGTCAACCTAATCGATTCTAACTCATCAAATGAATTAAAAATCAAAAAATCCAAGATCCCAAAATTCCATTCACATTCGGCCAAGGTATAATTTTGGGGAAAATAATTCCAAATCATTTTTGTCAAATTAGTCCAACCAAAATGAAATTAAACATGTTATAAGCATACTCAACAATCAATTTATTCAAATCATGCTCAAATCACATTTACCCAAATTTTAAGCCCTACAAATTTCATGCTTGAACCTAAGCTCTTGATGCCATTGTTGGTTTTTATTAAGGTCCCAAGATCAAACAAGCAATGAAATTAATGTGTAAATACATCGACGAAGGTAGCGGAATACTCACATCGATCGGTTGAGTCGATTTGAAGACGATTGAAGCAAAAAGCTCACTGTTTGGCGCATGAACTGCAGCAGTCCACTGTCCCACGTTTTCAGATTTTAAGCTGAGAAAACGGAGCTCCAAGCTTCGTCCGACGGATCCCGGCTCATGGGCGAACCTCCCTACCACCTTCGCAAGACTCGTAGTGTGCTAGCACTTGCGGTTTTTGCCACAAAAACCCAACTCTTGCTTCCCTTATTCACGCCAAAAGAGCTCAACCAGTCCCTATTTTTCTGTTTTGGGCGTGAGAGAGGAAGAAATTTGAGAGAGAAAATTGTGTAATGGTTTGTCTAAATTCATTTCAAGTAATAATCTTATATACTCATGTGAATTGAAATGCATTTAGCTTTAATTTGCATTTCATTTGCTTTTAAAAAGTCAAACCATCAAAAGCCATCATTACACATCATGTCCATCAATCACATCTACTTTATTAAAGTGACATGTTGTCAAGTCACATCACTCAAAGTGACAATGATTTGACGCTTGATGAGACTGATTGATTTGACGCTTGATGCGACTTGCGTTCGCACTCGAATTCGAAATACGAATGCCGCTCGCAATCACACTCACTCGGGCTCGGGTTCGTTAATTTCAAATTAACGATTTTCCGTCGCGTCGTAATTAGATGATTACGCCTAGCAATTCACTATTCACGTCGCTAACGAATTAATTCTAAATTAATTCGTTCGCCCGAATTAAAATCTAATTTTAATTCCGCGTCGAAATCTAATTTCGTTTAATATATCGAATATATTAATTTATTGATTATTCCAAATTAATCGTTATCTCTCTCTAGACGATATTTTATCCTAGATAAAATATCTCCGTAATTAATCCTAGATTAATTTTCTCTCTCTCTTCTATATAATCCCAGATTATCAAGAGTGCGAGTTGTGCGTCATCGGTGGATTATCGGGAAGCGACCCATGAGATCTCCGGATAAGTTGGCAGTAAATACGGTCGTCGGAGTATCCGAATCACGTACGTACCAAGTACTACGTTCTATACCGATTTACGAGACAAGGTCAACTCCTAGCAAAGCACCAAGTCTACCCAATTCTCCGGACATATCCTTGAAGAATATTAAGATCTATATCAAGCGTAGTATACAATTGTATTGTATTGCGTATATCGATCCAGTATCGGACGATCACATGTTAGGCCTGGGGCTGGAAATGTGTCTGCCCCGTACGAAACATATATCGGACATCAAGCAACTAGTCTCTTTGAATCGGGCAATACTGACCTAGTCATATTGTCCCGACGGTTGCAACCTTTTATAGAGCACTAGTTCTGTATCCTGCGTGATCATCAACTCCATATGTCTGAAGTGACACTTCCATCTTGACATCACACCCAGTGCACTACGATTCTTGATAAACCCAGAAGAGGTGAACACAGAACCAGTTTAGGTCCCCCAACCACCAAAACCAAAGTTTACCGATTGTCGCAAGTACTAGCGATGCAAGTCTCAGGTTAAGACCATATACACCTACCCTGATGCGGCCTCCCATAGACACGCAGACATACTACTAATGAGATTCCGCGGGGTCTATCCAGAGCGAAGCTGTTTCCCGTACCATCGGTGAAACACGACGATCTCCTATCGCACTTGCATAAGTATCCAATACTTATATATATGAGAACTATGTCGTTGTGCCCTCACAACGCACACAAGTGCAATACTAGCCTATTCCGCATTATCGATGTCCAGTCTCGATAATACTACGGCTAGGGATATTTAATGATTAATCCTTCGTGGACTGATACTGTCTCATATCATCTCAATCCAGGAACTAATCATAAGGACCTCTGTTCATTTATATATCTATGGTGATCTAATCGTAAATGATGAGAGTGCAATTTCCTTATTACATAGTTAATTTGCTACAACAACACAATGATCTGTGCAAATAGTGACGCTATGGGTCATATGATCCAACACCTCCCTACCACCTTCGCAAGACTCGTAGTGTGCTAGAACTTGCGGTTTTTGCCACAAAAACCCAACTCTTGCTTCCCATTGCTCACGCCATTTTTGGCTTCAAAACCAGTCCACATTTTCTGTTTTGGGCGTGAGGAGAAGAGAGAAAAAAAGAGAGAAGAAAGTTGTGTAATGTGTTAATGAAAAGCTTTTCCAAAAAGCTTTATATATTTTTCAAGAAAAAATAATAAAACCAATTACTTAATTGATTTAATAAAACCAAAAGTAAATGATTTTCCCTCCAACACTATTACACCCAACTTACATCAACTATTCACATGTCACTTTAATAGTGATGTGATGCAAGTCAATCCATCAATCCATCAATCAATCATCATCAATCACTCAAAGTGACTTTGATTTGACGCTTGATGTGACGATTGATTTGACGCTTGATGCGACTTGCGATGCCGCACTTGAATTCGAAATACGAATGCGCTCGCAATCACACTCGGGCTCGGGTTCGCTAATTCCAAATTAACGATTTTTCCGTCACGTCGTAATTAAATGATTACGCCTAGCGAATTCACTATTCACGTCGCTAACGAATTAATTCTAAATTAATTCGTTCGCCCGAATTAAAATCTAACTTTAATTCCGCGTCGAAATCTAATTTCGTTTAATATATTGAATATATTAATTTACCGATTAATTCAAAATTAATCGTTATCTCTCTCTAGATGATATTTTATCCTAGATAAATATCTCCGTAATTAATCCTAGATTAATTTTCTCTCTCTTCTATTATAATCCCAGATTATTCAAGAGTGCGAGTTGTGCGTCATCGGTGGATTATCGGGAAGCGACCCATGAGATCCCCGGATAAGTTGGCAGTAAATACGGTCGTCGGAGTATCCGAATCACGTACGTACCAAGTACTACGTTCTACCGATTTACGAGACAAGGTCGACTCCTAGCAAAGCACCAAGTCTTCCCAATTCTCCGGACATATCCATTTAAGAATATTAAGATCTGTTATCAAGCGTAGTATACGATTGTATTGTGCGTATCGGCCCAGTATCGGATAGTTACGTGCTAGGGCTGGGGCTGGATAAGTGTCTACCCCGTCCGAGCACATATCGGATGCCTGGTAACATAGTCTCTATATATCGGATATTCATGACCTGGTCACAATATCCCGATTGGTTGCGCAACACTCAAGAGCACTAGTACCGTATCCTGTGTGACATCATCTCCACTATGACTAAAGTGATACTTCCGTCTTGACATCACACCCAATATACTACTACGACTCTCTGATAAACCCAGAAGTGGTGTTACGCAGAACCGGTTAAAGCCCTGTACCACCAAGACTAAGTCTACCGATTATCGCAAGTATTAGCGATGCAAGTCTCAGGTTAAGACTATACACACCTACCTTGATTTCGGCCTCCCATAGACACATAGTCATAATACCAATGGGATTCCGAAGGGTCTATCCAGAGCGAAGCTGTTTCCCGTACCATCGGTGAAACACGACCTCCTATCGCACTTGCATAAGTATCCAATGCTTATATATATGAGAACTATGTCGTTGTGCCCTCACAACGCCACAAGTGCAATACTAGCCTATTCCGCATTATCGATGTCCAGTCTCGATAATACTCCGGCTAGGGATATTTAATGATTAATCCTTCGGGGACTGATACTGTCTCATATCATTCTCAATCCAGGAACTAATCATAGGGACCTCTCTTCATTTATATATCTATGGTGATCTAATCACAAATGATGAGAGTGCAATTTCCTTGTCACATAGTTAATTTGCTACAACAACACAATGATCTGTGCAAATAGTGACGCTATGGGTCTTTTGTCCAACATTACCCCATAAGCCGAGAAATGAATTTAGGCCCATTAGGCCCAATTAAACTTTAAAGGTCCATTAGTCGTATTTGGGCTTTATGGAAGCGGTTTTGGGCCCAATTAGATCCAACCAATTTAGTCTAAACCCAACTTGGTATAACCAAGCCCAATAACAACATAACAAGCCCAATTTAACATAATAGGCCTAATATAATTAATTCCAAATTCCAAATTCCCAATTTAATTACCAAGTGTATAACATATTAATTACCCAAATCAATATTTCCAAAACATGAAATTAGCCTAATTAATCATGCTCACCATCATTAAATCGTGTCCAACAAATTTTCACAAAAAATCAAACCCAATACACATGCTTTAGCTCTCGGTTTTGTGGGGAAATTATGTCCAATTTTTAATCCAATCCAATTGAATCCAATTAAACATTAAATCAATATCCCCAATTGATTCTAACTCATCCAATGAATCAAAAAAATCAAAATTCACCAAGAATTAGGGCACACTACCATTCGGCCAAGCCAACAAAATTGGGGAAAATTGTTCTCAAACAATTTCTTGAAATTGATCAAATCAAACTTTAATTAAAACACATTTAAGCATATTTATTCATCCAATTTCACAAAATCATGCTCAAATCAATTTACCCCAATTTTAAGCCCTAAGTATTTTCATGCTCAACCTTGCTCATAGATACCATTGTTGGAGTTTTCTAAACATCCCAAGATCATTATAAAACCATGAAACAAGTGAAAATACAACGAGGGAGTTGCGGAATACTCACATCGATCGTTGAGCGACGCGAAGAGTACAAAAAACTGGTTTTCTGCTCAGCAGTGGACTGTCACAGCTCACTATTTTGGCTCCTTCATACGGCCATGGATCATCTCCGTCAAGCTCCAAGCTTTGCGATTTGATTC
>SKCR01026783.1:0-63144 GCA_019454045.1 Zanthoxylum bungeanum | reverse complement strand
CCTGAGATTCTCCTTCGAAGCTACGAATAATGAGGCAGAATACGAATCATTTTTGGCAGGATTGAGATTTTGCATTACAGTTGGAGTCAGATTGTGATAGTGAAAAGTGATTCTCAGCTAGTCGTTCAGCAAGTGAATGGTGAATTCCATGCAAGGGAGTCGAACATGATTACCTATCAGGCCTAGGTGAAGAAGCTAGCTGAAGGAATGGGGAATATAGTGTTCGAGCAAGTCGGACAGGAGAACAAGTTAAAGGAAAACTCGCTAGCTCGGCTTGCATCGTCCATCAAGTCAAAAATTCCCCGGACCATTCCATCGGGGAGCTTGCAATCAAGAAGTGTTGGGATGCCAGATGTAATGGAGGTAGATGCCAAAAGGGGGGCGTCCTGGATGGATCAAATCAAGAAGTACTTAGAAATAGGGGGACGCACCAGAAGAGAAAAAAGAGGCAAGGCGATTGAGGTATCAATGCGTAATTTTTTTTGATAAATAGAGTATTGTATGGAATGGGGTATACGATGCCATACTTGAGATGTATGAGACCTGAAGAGGCTAATTATGTACTTAGAGAAATCCATGAGGGAATTTGTGGAAACCACAGTGGAGGTCAGTCAATTGCCCACAATGCGCTTAGGCAAGATTTTTTCTAGCCGAAAATGCATCAGAATGGGGCTTGGGTCACCAAGGCTTGTGATGGATGCCAGAAGAACGCAAACATACCTCACCGACCATTTGAATAGTTGACAACGTTATCAAGTCATTGGCCATTTGCCCAATGGGGATTAGAAATTATCGAGCAGATGCCTATGGGCTGGGGTCAGGCCAAGTTTACAATCGTTATAATAGAATATTTCACCAAATGGGTAGAGGTCGAACCTCTCTCTGCAATAAATGAGAAAAAAATAATGGATTTTGTCAGAAAGAATATTGTGTGCCGATTCGGGATACCCCGGGCTATCATTACTGATAATGGGAAACAGTTCGATAGCAAGAGCTTCAGGAATCTTTGTGAGGACCTCGAGATTGCATTGAGATATGCATCGTCTACTTATCCAAAGTCAAATCGGCAAGTAGAAGTGGTGAACAAAACCATCAAGAATAATTTGAAAGCCAGAATCGGGTCTTATAAGGATTTGTGGGTAGAAGAGCTGTTAGAGATTTTGTGGGCATATCGGACAACTTCAAAGACTCTACGGGGGAGACCCATTTTTCTTTGGCTTACGGGTGTGAAGCAATCATCCGAGCTAAATTCAGAATGACGTCCCATTAGGTGCAGTACTTTGAGAAATTGAAGAATAAAGAACTCCTTAAGCACCATCTTGATCTAATAAAAGAGAAAAAAGAGAGACCGGTGCTCAAGATGGAAGAATATCAGTAAAAGATGGCACATTTCTACAATAAGAGGGTCTAAAAACAGTCCTCCCTCCCTGGTGACTTAGTATCGCAATGGGTTACCTTCAATATGAGGAAGTCTGAGGAGTGTTCATTGGGGGCCAAATGGGAAGAGCCTTATATAGTTATCAAAGTCAACAGACTGGGTACTTATCATTTAGATAAGTTGGACGGTATCTGACTCAAGAAGCCTTGGAATGCGGAGATTTTACGGAAATACTTTCAATAGAGTCTCTCTTAGAATGACCTACAAAGAGTTGTAAGATGGGCAGTAGATCCCATGAATATGAATGAGACTTTTCTTTTCTTAAATAAAAACTTGTTCATCTATGCTTGTTTATTATTTGAGTGGGAAAGGAATATTTAATATTCTTGGGAAGTATTCGTGATCGGGGTACATGAAGGGATGCAAGGCATGTAGGAAAGCACGCACCCCCACGGCATGCCAATTTATGGTGTCATTATCAAACCCTCGGGCTGAAACGTCATCACCCAATGACTTGCATCTTTGATGCCTCGGGTATCCATAGAATATTCGGCAAGCGAGTCGGAATTGCGTTTGGTACCTCAATGCCTTTGGTACTATGGTACCTCTAGGTCTGCATAGCATGAGGGTACCTCATGGCGTTTTCCGCCCAGTATTAGAGGTGCATAGCACGGGGAAGGCCCACGGGCCTCTTTAGCATTTATAGCCTCGGAAGGTACATAGCACGGGGAAGGCCAGAGAGCCTTCGTGGTATTTGTAGCCTCGAGATATACCTAGCACGGGGAAGAATAATGCCCCCATGTCATTGGCCATCCCATTTCAGATTCGTATGAGCATAGCACGGGGAAGACATGAGGGTTTTTTGGCATTTGCAAACTTGGGGTCTATCTAGCATGGGAAAATCTCATGGCATTGGCCGACCACTCGATCCATAGCTCGGTTCTCCGGGATGTTGAACTGTAAGGTACAAAATTATTATTTTGGGTAGCATGGGGCATGACGCTGCCTCAGGCTCCCTTGTTATTTCTTTTGGGTCAGCACGAGGTATGTGATTTATCACTCTCGTTTTGTTTGTCTTATTTTTATCCTGGTTTTATTTTTGGTGGATGACTTGAAGTGAGACGCCATTTCCAGTCTCTATGATGATTTCCGGAGGTCGAAATTTTTATATCGCAGTTAAGTCTTGGAAAGAAGTTTGATTTCTCGGGGCTACATTCATTATGCTGAGGCAATGTCAATGGCAGAATGAGGGTGCATTCATTTGTGGCCATTTTAATTTGATGGCTCGGGGATACATTTTTTCCACCGAGGCCATGTCAATGGAAGAATGAGGGTGCATTCCCTTGTGTCCAGTTTGATTTGATGGCTCGGGGCTGCATTCGTTCCGCTGAGGCCATATTGATGGCACAAAGAGTGAACATTCCTTTGTGGCCATGTTATTACATTGGCTCGGGATCGGGTTACGTCTCACTGAGGTTTTATTATCTTTATTTGCATGGGGTTGGATTTTCTCCCTCATGGCCAAATGTTGTGGCATAATGAGGGAATATTCCCTAGTGGCCAAGGTATTTCATTGGCTTAGGGTCAGGTTACGTCCCACCAAAGCCTTATTATCTTCGTTGGCATGGGGTTGGAGTTTCTCCCCCATGGCCAAGTGTTGGTGGCACAATGAGGGTACATTCCCTTGTGTCCATATTATTACATTGGCTCGGGATCGGGTTACATCACACCGAGGCCTTATTATCTTTGTTGGCATGGGGTTGGAGTTTCTCCCCCATGGCCAAGTGTTGGTGGCACAATGAGGGATTTTACAGATCATCCTCTTCCGGGATCACAGCATGTCAAGAGCGTACATCAGCCCGAGGTGACACATGATGAGTTTCTTCAAGCAGAGAAACCAGTGAATAGATCAACCAGAGTTAGCTCGGATCAATATTTTTGATCAAATAGGGCCTAATGGAAGAGATGGCCAAGCTATGAATCAGAAGTATAAATGCTAAATCTGATTCATGATCCCGAAGTGGATCTTCACATGGAGCACTGAGGCTTGTGGCCGAGGAACCCGCTTTGAGGTGGGGTAGATTTTGAATTTTAGACTTAATCGGGGTTGAACACTAGCATAAGAAGACACCATGCCATTTTTTTGAAGTTCCTGGCACTAACTCATAGACTTGTTGATACCGATAACTATGAGATAGATGTTGATGGTGATTTTCAGACCGGAGACTAGCCGAAATATGGAGAATAGTAGTAAATGGATTTCACTTACCAAGATGAGGCCTAAGATCTTTACAAAGATAAGGGTCTGGGCTCGGGGGTACCTGACCTGACCAGTGGATTATATTCGGCTATGTTAGTTCCATTTTTATGTGCAATATCCGTGAAAAAACAAGTTCAATTGAGTTGTAATAAGTCTTGAAGAACTTAGCGCAATTGGACTGGTTTTTGGCAAAGCTGTAGCATTTTCGTTAATGTTGCGTTCGTTGCAGCGTTCGAATGTGTGGCGTTTAGTGTCACGTTCTCCATTAGGTTCGAACAAAATATTCCAGAGAGAAAACATTCGTGGTACGTTCGAGGAAGCATTCGAATGAAATATTCCAGAGAGAAAGTGTTCTTGTTACGTTCGAGTAGCGTTCGAACGAGTCTTTCTAGTTTGCACACGTTCGTGGTGCGTTCGAGTAATCGTTCGAACGCGAGTGCGATCTGAACGAGTTTTTTAGCCTTTTCACTTTTAAAAACCCTAAATCTTCACCCTACCTATAAATAGAACATGTAGCCACCATCCCCAAGTGTTGAAACAAAAATCCTTTGAGCCTAAATCCTTTAAGACTTTCAACCTTTTTTGATTCCACCATTGAAGAATTTCTTCATCTTCTTGTCTTCTTTGTTAATGGTGAGAATCTCTTTTTGATCAACCTTCAATACAACCTTACCCAAAATTCCTAATCCTTCAGAGTTCTGTAGGAGGAAATTTGGTAGTCGGAGTTCTGGCGCTTAGAGTTGCAGAGACAATCCGCTCAGAGACTTCAGAGGTTCTAAAGAAAACCGGGTCACGGGCTTGTGGAGTTCCTTGAGTTCTTGCAGTCTAGAGGTACTTGAGTCGGTGGAGTCGCCACCATAGGTCTTGACCATCGCTGTAAGTTTTTCTCTATATAGTGGATTGGGCTGGTAGCCGAGATACCCGGAGTGGTTTTTTACTCGCATGAGTTTTCCACTTCATCACCAAAAGTATTGTGTTGAATTTGTGTGATTGATTTATTTTCCGCAATTTATTTTATTTGTTGCATATTGTGGTTGCTTGTTGAAATTTCATAGTTACAATAATTAGGACTTGTCTTGATTATTGTGTGTAATTCCGCATAGGGTCAGAATCTAGGGTAATCACGAACTTTCAATTGGTATCAGAGCCTGAACTCGATCCTTGACCCAGTTGCTATGGATCGTATTCAACCTTTAAATTGTCCGTCATTTTTTGATGGCACGGAATATTTACATTGGAAGGTTTGCATGAGAGCGTTCCTTAAGTCCTTAGATGAGAGGGTCTGGATGACAGTAGAATACGGGTGGAAACCTCCCGTAGTTATAGTTGTTGAGGTATCTTCTTTTAAAGACAAATTGACCTGGACCAATGATGATTTTGACACTAGCAATAGGAATAGCAAGATAATTAATGCCATTCATGGTGCTGTTTGTTCTGCTGAATTTAGGAGAATTTCTATGTGTGAGATAGCCAAGGATGCTTGGGACATCCTGCAGACTATACATGAGGGCACATTATCTGTTAAAAATAATAGACTCTAGGATCTTGCTACTAGGTTTGAGGTCATCCAGATGAAAAATTATTAGACATTTGATGAGTTCTACGCTGAGATTAACGATGTCGTTAACTCAAGCTTTATCCTAAGTGAGACTATCCCTACCAGTAGAATAGTTAGGAAAATCCTTAGATCCCTGCGTGATAACTTCCTACCCAAGATTACGGCCATCAAGGAAAGCAATGACCTCGATCAGCTTAAATTAGATGACCTCGTAGAAAAGCTGCAGGTTTATGAGAATAAACTTCTGGTTATAAAAAGCCAAAAACTATAGCGATAAAGATCGCGAATGAAGTTGCTCATGATCCGTCTAGTGACGATGATAATACCCTCACAGATAATGATTTGGCCATGTTTGCAAAGAGGTTTAAGAAATTTCTTAAGCTGAAAAAGAGTGGCCATAACAGTGATAGGGATAGAGAGGATAAGCCTAGAGAGAATAAGTGTTTATATCGGATAAACACTGAACGACTCAATGAAAATTCTTAATAGATGGTACACCAACGTCAATAAGTATCTTCTTGGGTTGAGTGAGCATAGTGATCCTTCAACTTGAGATACCACTGTGGATGTATGAGGTATCCTTCATACTAGGGGTGTTCACGGGTCGGGTCGGGTCAGGTCGGGTTTTTTTGATTTTTTAATGACCCGATCAGGTCAGGTCAGTCGACCCGAAACCCGAAAATTGAGTACATGACCCGCGCGGGTCGGGTCAGAACGGTTCGGGTCAAAAAACTGTGGGTCGGGTCGGGTCACCATAAAAATTCAGTAAATATAACATATATATATTTCATTGATAAAAATTTAATAAGGCAGGTGGGTGGCTGAGATGGCAAAGTAATTGGTTAATATCAAACTAATCTTGAGTTCGAATCTCACCAATTACATTTTTTTAATTAACTAAAATTTCAAAATTTGCTTACATTAGGATTCGAACCTGGAAATATTGGATGACTCAGCAAGGTGTTTACCATTTCAGCTACGTTTTTTTGTGGTAAAAGTTGTATCACTAAAAATATATATATTATAATTATTATATTATTTACATCGGGTCGGGTCGGGTCAGACCTGAGTTTTCCAACCAAAACCCTTGACCCGACCTGACATTTCGGGTCGAGTCAAAATTGACTCGAAATTGAATTTTATAATTCTTAAACCCGACCGGGTCGGGTCAGTGCGGGTCGGGTCGGGTCGCGGGTCGACCTGATCCTATGAACACCCCTACTTCATACTTTGATGGCAGTCACGTCACCGATCTATTTAGATCAGACCTCCGCATGTTCGTTGGGTGTGGACTGATCCTCAGAATATCCTGTGCCTATCAATGAGATTCTCGCTCAATATACTCCTCCGGGTACACCACAGCACAATGGAGTATCCGAAAGGAGAAATCAAACTTTATTGGATATGGTCCGATCGATGTTGAGTATTACAGATTTGCCTTATTACCTATGGGGTTATGCTTTTTTAACTGCTACTCATCTCTTGAATAAGATTCCTTCCAAGGCTGTTCCTATAACTCCATATGAGATATGGACCGGTAGGAAACCGAATCTTAATTATATTAAGATTTGGGACTGTCATGCCTATGTCAGGATGGCTCAGCAAGATAAGTTTTCTCCTCGAGGGCAAAAGTTTAGGTTTGTTGGATATCCTTTAAATACAAAAGGATATTTATTCTATGATACCGAGCATCGAAATGTGTTCGTAGCTCGCTTCACAAAATTTCTAGAGGTAGAATTTTTATCTGAAGAAGGTAATCATTGACAGGTTGAACTTGATGAAGTACAACCTGGAACCAATGAACCATTGGAGGAACCTAAAGTTCAAATAGATGAAAAACCTTCAATACACACACTTCGTAGGTCCCAAAAGGTGTTTAGACCTCCTGAACGCTTGTATTTGATACAAGAAAAAAGTCTAGATGTTCTCTTAATTGAAGAGACTAACCCTTACTCCTATAGAGAAGCGATGTCGGACATCGACTCCGCGAAATGTCAAGAGGCCATGAAATCAGAGTTAGACTCTATGCATCAGAATCAAGTTTGGGACTTGGTTCCGCTTCCTGAGGGAATTATTCCTATCGGTAGTAAATGGGTTTACAAGAGGAAGCGTGGGCCTGACAGAAAGGTTGAAACCTTTAAGGTCAGACTAGTAGCTAAAGGTTACACGTAGTGACCTGGTGTCGACTACGATGAAACCTTTTCGCCAATTGCGATGCTGAAGTCTATAAGAATTTTGTTGTCTATTGATTCTTACCATGATTACGAGATTTGGAAAATGGATGTCATAATGGCTTTTCTAAATGGGTTTCTTGATGAAGAAATATATATGGAACAGCCGGAGGGTTTTGTATCCAGCGAACCCTCAAGCATGGTTTGTAAGCTTAAGAAGTCCATTCGACGAGATTATTAGATTGTCTGGTTTTCTCAAGAATACAGAAGAATCTTGTGTATACCAGAAGGCTAGTGGGAGTATGATAGTATTTTTGGTTCTCTATGTTGATGACATCCTACTCATTGGGAATGATATAGGAATGAAGCAGGGGGTCAAAACTTACCTCTGTAAGAACTTCTCCATGAAAGACCTGGGTGAAGCTTCGTATATCTTGGGAATAAAGCTCGATAGTGATAGAGAAATGAAGCTTATTGGGTTATCCAATCAACGTACATAGATAAGATCTTTGCCTAACTGTAAGACATCAAATATACCGTTCAGACATTGCATTCATCTTTCTAAGAAGATGTGTCCATAAACAGAAGATGAGAATATTAGAATGTCTAATCAGACTTATGCTTCATGTTTGGGTAGCATCATGTATGCCATGTTATGTACTAGGGCTGATATTAGCTACGCGGTTAGTGTAACAAATGGATATCAGTCTAATCTAGGAAATGACCATTGGATGGTCGTTAAACATATCATGAAATATCTTAAAGGTAATAAGGATAAGTTTATCATATATTGAGGAAATGAACTGCAGGTTAATGAGTATACGGATTCTGATTTCCAATCCGATCCCGATGATAGACTACATCAGGATTCGTATTTACCCTTAACGGAGGTGCAGTTTGTTGGAAAAGTTCCAAACAGGGGTCTACAACTGATTCCACCACATAGGCGGAATATATTGATGCTTCTAAAGCTGCAAAAGAAGCTGTTTGGCTTAAAAAGTTTATCATAGAACTGAGAGTTATCCCAAATATCGAGAATCTGATTCCGTTATATTGTGATAATATTGGTGCCATTGCGCAAGCAAATGAACTGAGGGCGCATCAGAAATCGAAACATGTGGAGCGAAAGTACCATATTATTCGAGAGATTATGTCGCGAGGTGACATTGTCGGGTATAAAGTTCCCAGTGAAGATAATATAGCAGACCCGCTCATGAAGGCCATGCCTCCGAATTTATTTGATAAGCATGTGGAGTTGATGGGTATTAAATACGATCATTATTGGCACTAGAGCAAGTCAGAGATTTTGTTAGGGTTGGTGTTTTTAGAGCTAATTTCTTATGTATTTCACTGTAAATACTCTTGTAAATATTTTATTATTGAATAAAATAAACAGTTTCTATAATATAAATTATTTTATTATATGGTAGAGACGTAAATGACCATAGAGTGATTGGTTATGATACAGTTGTAAAAGCGTCACAACTGACATTGAGCAGTATCATAACAATATCATTCTTTAACTGTTCCTGGTCAAGGTTTACAGTTATTTGTTCAGTAAGTAAACCCGTTGAGACCAATACATGTCGTATATTGGAATGTTGGATTCTAATGGTTTCTCAATGAACCATGAGTCTCGGGAGACTCGTATAGACAAGTAGGTGTTTATATCGGATAAACACTGAACGACTCAATGAAAATTCTTAATAGATGGTACACCAACGTTAATAAGAATCTTCTCGAGTTGAGTGAGCATAGTGATCCTTCAACTTGAGATACCATTATGGATGTATGAGGTATCCTCCATACTTTGATGGCAGTCAAGTCACCGATCTATTTAGATCAGACCTCCACATGTTCGTTGGGTGTGGACTGATCCTCGGGATATCCTGTGCGTATCAAGATATGATCCATCAGTTCTGTGTACAGAGCATAGGTATCCATTATGGAATTAGAAATCTGTTAAATCCATTGGCTCGTGGTGCACTGTAGAAATAAGTTCTGAGTGCTATTAAGATATTGCTAATAGAATCGTTGACGAGATTATACCTATAGAGATTTGACGTTTATATTTATATCTCTGGGATAATCCGGATACCTGTGACGAAAGGATTATACGTATGCAGTGACCTCGACCTGTATGGTTTAGAGAGTTTATCCGTGTTCGTCATAATTTTCGGGTGGGTAGATTATGGACACGAAATCGGATTTCGTGGCGGATATGCCTGAACCTAGAGAGTCTCACTAATGAGATATATTCGTAGGGCATTAGGGCAACTTTTATAAATAATACTGATTATTTATAAGTCGTTTAACGATTAAACGATAATAAATGCATTTGGGTTTTTTTTTGGGCCATTTATTAAATGTCAAATTGTGATATTTGATCTTTATTATTAATATATGTATTTTGATTATTTAATGTAAATATAATACTTATATTTAAGATATTTTTATTTAATTATTTGATTATTCAAATGTTGAATAATTAAATTAATTAAATAGTAAATATCTTTCTTACTATATTAAAGTGAGCAAATTGGCATTTTTTGATTGGATTACATGGCCAATTTTGGTTGGTTTAAATGGAATGATTTAATTGGTTTATTTGTGATAAACATAAAGTGTTTGATGTTTTATTACCATAAATTTTATTAAATCATTTTCCATTTTATTTGAAATAAACATTGAAAATACATGGCTAATATTTTTTTCCCATTATTCGGTCATGGCATAAAAATATTAAAAGCCTTGTTTCAATTTTTTATTTCATATCTAGAGAACCCTAAAATCAAAATAAAAAGGAGTTTGAGAGAAGAAAAGAAAGAAAGCCAAAAAGGCTTGGAAACTTGGGAATTTCTTAAGTTTTTCCTTACTTCTTCTTCATGAAAATTGTTTATAAGACTATAGGCTAAAATATGTGTAGCTTAGATTTTTCTCTACTCTTTTGTGGATGTATTTTGATGGTTGGGAACTTGGAAGAAAGATGGAAGCATGTATAAGTGTTAAGATTGCATGAAATAATTCTTAAGCATTCTTTTAACCATTTGATGGTGAAATTGTCATTCTAGAGTTACTTAGCCATTCATAAATGACCTAGAATTGTTCTTGAGTTGTTTCATGATGGCGAGACTTTTTTGGTGTGGTAAGAATTGAATTAAAGTGTTGAATTGAATTAATTTGGTGTTAGTTTGTCAATTTATGGAAATGATAAAATTAGGGTTCATAACCCACTTCAAATTTGGGGCTTTTCATATATGAGATTTAATTGATGTATATATGATGTATATTAATTTGGGAATTTTTGGATTTGATCTTGACATGTTTGAACAAAAATGACCAATTATAAATTCTTGAAAGTTTAGGGACCTCTCAGCAATTTCTAGAAAAATTGTTTTCTTGAGTTGCAAATTGTATTTTCATGTATAAGACATGTATATATCATTTTGGGATTGATTTGGAATCAATTAAAATTGTATTTGATAATTTAGGACTAAAATGATTAAAATACAAAGTTTAGGGGCTTATCGACAATTTATGAAAAATCTGTTTTTTGTTTTTGGTAAAAATTTCAGTTTTAAGTATTGAGTAATTAAAATAAATTAGTTTATTTTAATCACCCAATAAAAATTTTGAAATCAGAAAATTTTGATTTTCCACGTCCCGCCGCGTTTACCCGGAATTGCCGCCTAAAGCCCCAACACTATCCCCTTGTAAAAGCAAAAAGAAATAAAATAAAAAAAGGAAATTTACATGAGACTCAAGTGTAAAAGAGCCAATAGGGCCAAATTCAAAAGATAAGGGCAAAAACCCTTCACTCGAAAGAGTTGTTATTTATGAGCTCAAGATAGTTATGGGGAAAATAACATAGCATGCAACCAATGTTGTTTATTTTCAGGTCCTAGTGGTGCTGGGTTTGAATATCTTTTTTATGGACTTGGTTTGTTGAGAAATGGATTTCTTTGGCTGTGTCCAACTCATAAAATAAGGTCTTAAGCTTTGATTCGTTGTGCACTTATTTTTCACACAAGTGCTTGTTATGCTTTGGTGTTTATGTCATATGCATAAGTGTTTTATTTAGCCAAATTTAAAGTGATACATATTATTTCATGTCATAAACAGCTGAATACTGACTGGGTATCATTGTATTTGCTTGAAGTGTTGTTTCAGTTAGTTTTTGATAAATATTTTTTCCCTCATTGTGTGCTTGTGTGTGCATACCATTTGTTTTGCATATCTATGAGTGTTTATTTCCTGTATGATTTTAAGCTAACTGTGTGGGCCTGTTAGTGAGGGGGAGTAAGTTTTGTTTGCATATACTCTTGCATGAGTTATCTCTTGTTGTTTATCTTGGTTTCTTCATCCTTTGACAAAAAAAGGGAGAGTATATTAAGGGGGAGTAGTAGCGTAGAATATCCTTTTCATATCTCGTTTAAGGAGAGTTAAGATTAAAAGGGAGACATATATCTACTTGTACATGCCTGAGTTTTATACCTACTTAATTTTATTCTTGATAATCCCAATGCTTTTCATGGTTATTGTTGTTTGTGGATGTTTCAGATAAGCAGGTTTGTTTCCGAGATGGCATTACTTTGAAGACTACTTGGTTAGGTGTTAGATATAAGTCACTGTTTTGATGGTTAACAGTTGACTATTTTCTTTTTTGGTCTATTACCATAGACTTTGTATTAGGTATTGTTTTATCACGGAATGCCAAAGGGGAGATTTTAGTTCCATTTTTATTGGCAATGTCCATGAAAAAATAAGTTCATTGAGTTGTAATAAGTCTTGAGAACTTGGCGCAATTGAACTTTGGCAAAGTTGGAGTATTTTCGTTAGTGCTGCGTTCGTTGCAGCGTTCGAACATGTGGCATTAGTGTCACGTTCTCCATTAGGTTCGAACAAAATATTTCAGAGAGCAAACGTTCGTGGTACGTTCGAGGAAGCGTTCGAACAAAATATTCTAGAGAGCAAGCATTCGTGGTACGTTCGAGTAGCGTTCGAACGAGTCTTTCTAGTTTGCACATATTCGTGGTGCGTTCGAGTAATCGTTCGAACGCGAGTGCGATCTGAACGAGTTTTTTAGCCTTTTCACTTTGAAAAACCCTAAATCTTCACCCTACCTATAAATAGAACATGTAGCCACCATCCCCAAGTGTTGAAACAAAAATCCTTTGAGCCCAAATCCTTTAAGACTTTCAACCTTTTTTGATTCCACCATTGAAGACTTTCTTCATCTTCTTGTCTTCTTTGTTAATGGTGAGAATCTCTTTTTGATAAACCTTCAATAACCTTACCCAAAATTCCTAATCCTTCAGAGTTCTTAGGAGGAATTTGGTAGTCGGATTCTGGCCCTTAGAGTTGCAGAGACAATCCGCTCAGAGACTTCAGAGGTTCTAAAGAAAATCGTGGGTCACGAGATTGAGGAGTTCATTGAGTTCTTACAGTCTAGAGGTACTTGAGGCGGTGGAGTCGCCACCATAGGTCTTGACTATCGCTGTAAGTTTTCTCTATATAGTGGAGGGCTGGTAGCCGAGATACTCGTAGTGGTTTTTTACTCGCACGAGTTTTCCATTTCGTCACCGAAATTATTGTGTTGATTTTATGTGATTGATTTATTTTCCGCAATATATTTTATTTGTTGGATATTGTGGTTGCTTGTTGAAATTTCATAGTTACAGTAATTAGGACTTGTCTTGATTATTGTGTGTGATTTCGCATAGGGTCAGAACCTAGGGTAATCACGAACTTTCAGGCTACATTAGGATACTGACCCGAAGATAAGAGGAACCAACCGTGGCACAGTCACATATACCCGAAGAAAGTGAACTAAAAGATACAAGCTAAAAGAAAGTCATAACAGTTCAGATTGTCATCAAGTGATGCTATTTCTCAATATTTCTACATGAAAAAATGGGCTCAATGCAGGCTCGACTTTTTCGAAGAGAATGTGAGGGAGTAAAGACTTTTCTACCGACCCGACCTTCTGTTAGATGTAAGGAAGGGCTTCATTTATTTCGGCATACCGACCAGAGGATATGGGTCGGGGATGATGCCTTGTACTCTTAGACAGTGGTTTGAGCTTCCCAATGATTGATGAGATAAAAGTAGGCTAGTGGATGATGGGATGGAAGAGAGCTGCAGGCTTATCCACTGACACATGCAACTGCATATGAGTGGTTTAAATACAGGTTGACACATGGGCAGAGCGTGTAATAGTTACCAAGAATAGGCAATTTAATGAAGTTCATATGGTAGATAGTAGAGGTGTCAGGCGGCTGAGCTATTATCTATAGGCAGAGCATGTAATAGTTATCAAGAATGGGCAGAGCATAGCGTGCAATAGTTACCAAGAATGGGTAATTTAATGAAGTTCAGATGGCAGATATTAGAGGTGTCAGGCGGCTGAGCTATTATTCGTAGGGTAATTGGAGAAGAGAGCCTAGACAATAATGACTTAGTAATGTGGTTGACGTCACGAGTTGATGTAATAGTAGTATTTGACCTAGTATATAAAGAAGTTGAAGACTCATTGTGAAGGTTGGTCGATTTTATTCTAAGCACTCTTATAACTTGTAATAGAGAGAAAATAGTTATATGTCAGAAAGAGAAAAGAGGCCGGTTGACCTGAGGTGGTAATAAAAGTGCTTATTCTTTTTTGTATCTGTGGACGTAGGTTGGATCCATTCTACTGAACCACGTTAAATCCTCTGCGTTGTTTGTGTGTTTTCTCATTTTCCTGTTAAGTTTTCATTTGGTTCTCAAGAAACCAAATAAATTCACAGTTAATTTCCCTACAAATTCAAATGGTTGTGACTATGTGTGTGTGTATATATATAGTCAAATTGTGTCAGTACGACTTGAGTTGAGTATAATTCGAATAGTGTTCATGAGTCAAAAAAGGGTTGAGTCAGTTTCATTTAATAATCGAACTATTATTTTCGAGTTCAAGTAACTCATTTATTAAATGAATCGATCTCGAATCAAGTCAGGTATGAATCGAGTTTGAACTGTCCATGAACGATTCAGTTTATTTACAACTCTTTCTCCCAACACATACTGAGTCACGAATCAAAATATTCCCACGATTGTTTCAGATATACAACTATTATTCTTCCTTTATTTATTTGAGATTTAACTAATTTAGTTGACACACCTTTTTTTTTTTTTTGAAATCGTTGGAAACCCCGCCGTCAAATCATCCCTTCTGGGCTTAAGTGGAGCAGGTAAAACCCTCAGTTATCTCAAACTTATACAAGAAATGTACTCACTGGATTTAAAATCAAAGACCTCAAAATGAGATTCTGAACCCTACATTAGCAAGTAACACCCCTGACATACCTTGTATGAGAAGCATCATGATATTGTCGAGCAATGGTAACAATGGAGGGTTTATAAAAGTGACGAATATCCCAAAACAGAACACTCTAAGGTTTCTTTTCTTATGATGAGATCTAGTGAGGGGTGATGATGATGATATAATTCATGCTTCTTTTTTTGTTTTTTTTTTTTGTTTTTGTTTTTGTTTTGTTATTAATTTTTAATTTTAATTTTATTAACATTTGCACATCATGTTTATATTATACATTATTATCCACCTAAACAACGAATGATTAATAATAATCGGATTAAACAAGTTCAGGTGTAATAGGTTATTTTGAAAGATCCTCCCTTAGACTTTTCCTTGCAAATATAATGTGATATTTATGTATTACACCAATAATTTTATTGGCCAGTTTTGAGCAAGTAAAATTCAACCAGTTAATGATTAGTGCTATTTATTTAATTAACACTTTTAAATATATTATCAAAAAAATTTAAATAATTTTAATATTAAAAAAATTAATATGATTTTAAATATTTTCTAACAAACTCTAAATAAATCTATTTTGTGTTTGTGCATAGGCATGACATATCTAATATTGATGTCACAAATAACATTTATTTTTATTTTTTTGGAAACGTTGGAAACTCTGCCACCAAACCACCCATTTTGGGCCGCGGCACAAGTAAAACCACCGGCTGTCCCAGACTCTTACAATAAGTGCACCCCCTGGATTCGAACCTAAAACCTCAAGGTGAGATCCTGGACCCTACACCACCAACCCACACACCTTGGGGACATGTCACAAATAACATGCTCTCACCTAAATACACAAAAGACAAAATCAACATTGTTTTAATCGCACCCTGACTAGATGACAAAAAACTTAAAGAATTAATTGTCAGGTTCTAAATTCGAGTTCTATGATATATTTTCTTATGAAAGCCTGAGACAATCGAGAATCTTACTTATTTTTTAAAGTCGAAGACGGATGATTTGATGGTCACATTTTCAAATTTTTTTCAATGTTTTAAGGAAATTACTCCTCCCCCTCCTTTCTACTCACCCTTCTTTGTCTCCTTGGAAGTTTACCATAATACCCTTTACTTTGTGTGAAATGACTTCCAATCAATAATTATACATGACAAAATTTATATATTTATATGTGTTAATTTAAAAATAATTATAGACTAATTATAATTCATTTTACCATTTTATTAATTATTTTATAATTTTATAATTTTTTGATTTTTTGATTTTTGTTAATAAATATTACAGATTTCATATTTATTCATTTAATTTTTTTGATTCATTTTTAATTTATTTAATAATACTTATGTATAAAAAAAAATTCAACCAAATAAAATTAATTTATAAAATAAATTTTTTGATAGTCTATTTGTTTAATAAATCTAATATATTTATTAAAAAAACTTTTTTTAAAAAATTATTTTATTAAAAGTAGTGTTGATTCTCATTCTGATTCTGATTTTATATATTTTTTTTATTAAAAGTTGTTTGTCTTATTTATTTTCGTAAATAGAAATAAATTTTAAAAAAATATAAAATAAAATATTCTTTATTCTTTAAGAAAATATAAATTTAAAAAAATCTAATATATTCTTTATTCTCTAAAAAATTATAAATTTAAAAAAAAATAAAAAATTATAAAATAAAAAATTTAATTAATAAAATATATATATATATATCTATATATATATATATATATATCAATATATAAAAAATGCGATATATTTGGTTTATTGGGAAATGAAATTTTGGAAAAAGAAAGGGGGTATTTAAGGAATTTTAGGGGAGACAAAAAAGGGGCATGAAGATAAGTGCTCATGTTTTAATCATATATCACGTGTTGATTGCCCATATATATATATATGAACAAATTACATCACTTACCCCACAGCAAGGTGGTGTTAATTAAAATAATTAATTTTTGGCATTTGAAGATTATTTATTAATTTATTACACAAATTTCGGTGCATTGAACTTTGTGTACACCCCATTACACACTTGGCCCTGGTGGTCAGTTTTGCCCTTCATTTTATATATAGACCTTGATGGCTCAACTTAGCTTCCATTATATTTATGCTTTGAGAGATAGGAAAAAAAAAAGAGAGAGCCAAGTTTTAATTACAATACTGGGGGTGTCAAAAATGGTGAGAGCTCCATGCTGTGAGAAGATGGGATTGAAGAAAGGTCCATGGACTCCTGAAGAAGATCAGATTTTAATCAGTTACATTAAACTCCATGGCCATGGAAACTGGAGGGCACTTCCCAAAGAAGCAGGTAAATTAATTAATTAACATAATCCTGAAGAAAAGCAAATTTTGTATATGTTTCAGTTTTTAACAGGTTTTAATTAAAAAATATATATTGGTGTTTGATTTTTATTTCTCAGGTTTATTAAGATGTGGAAAGAGTTGCCGGCTCCGGTGGATAAATTACCTGAGGCCTGATATTAAACGGGGAAACTTCACCATTGATGAAGAGGACACCATCATCAAGCTACATGAAATGCTTGGAAATAGGTATGTAACCTACCTTAATTTTGCTTATTGCTTTTTTTTTTTTTTTTTTTTTTTTTTTTTTTCAGGACTAATTTAGGATTAATGTTTTAGGATGATTATTTTTAACCTTTGAAAAAATACTTTTCATATTTTTTTAACTACATGTATGATGGGAGTCCCCCATTTTTTAGTTTCCTTGTAATTTAAAGAGTTTATTTCTTAGTTTTCTAGTGGAAAATTACAATGGTGAACCCATACTAGAGCTTGCCTGCTTATGGACGCAGCTGCAAGTAGTGTGGAACTCTCCAGTCTGAAATGAATTCAGTAAACTTAAAGGATTTAATTGACATTTTCCTTATTAATAAGAATTTTACACTTTAACCCCTCAAATTCACAGTTTTCATGTTCCGAGTCATTTGACCATACGTAGTTTGTATTTTGTGGTCCCTAAGGGGTGTGGTTTGGTGGTATAGGATTCAGGATTTCATCTTGAAGTCATGGGTTCGAATCCAGAGTGTACGTTTTTTGTAAGAACCTAAGACAGTCGGAGATTTTACCTATTCCGTGAAGCCTATAATGGGTAGTTTAGCACAGGGTTACTTTGTGGTTCATCATATAGGCCAGGGTCCTGACTAAAATTTACTCCCTTCTTTAAACTAGCCCCCTTAATTTACGGATATTTCACTGCGGCCTCCTCAAGTTGTAATTTTTTTCCAACTCACTGATTTATATTATAATATTGAAGGATCTCTGATTTATGAATATTATATAAATTTCAGATGGTCAGCAATCGCAGCAAGATTAGCAGGAAGAACAGACAATGAAATAAAAAACGTTTGGCACACTCACTTGAAAAAGCGTCTCAAAAAACAACAAGAGCCCGTGACTAATAATACTAATAATAATAATAATCATGTGATTAGATCCGAGATCATCACCACCACAGATCATAATCAGCACCACAGGCCAGTACAATCACAATCACAATCAAGCGACATGTCGTCCGTCACCACCAGCAATATGAAAATGGAGCCATCGTCGTCTTGTAATGAAATTGATGATAATTTTTGGACGGAGGTGTTGTCGTCTGACAATTCAAGCATTGAAAATAATGACAACTTTTTAGCACTTATTGGTACACAGCTTGATCTTGAATCACCATCATCATCATCATCAGTAGTTGATGATTTTAGTTCTAACAACATGGACTTTTGGTACAATCTTTTCACTCAAGCTGGGGATTATCCACAAATGTTACCAGAATTTTGAGAAAATTGATTGAATTGTTTCTAGTTAGTTGTAATTTCCTCTACATTTTTGTATTATAGATCTCTTTATTACTTGCCTTCTTCAACCACATTTATGATGTTGTAAAATATGTGTCATTAAACAGTAATATAAACATGTAAATCAGTCAGATCAAACATCCAATAGTAGATCTAGATGCAATAAAACCCTAAAACAATAAGAACCAGAAAAACCTTATTCAATCGTCCAAGTCGAGATGATCTCTGTCCTTAAGAACTTATTGGCTCCGTCACGGGTGCTTTACGGATTCGTTTTGCCAACGTTCTCCCAGGATTACTTGGAATCTTCTTGTTCAAGGAGCACTCATTAACAAGTGTATGAACTAGGAATATGGTGAAACTCTCTCAAAAAACAAAGGAAAACAATGTCTCTTCCTTAGCAAAAATCGGATATCTTTCTATCTTTGTATTTTGGATATCAAGCCTTCTTATATAAGGCATGGAAGGGTGCCAATAGGGCACCCTTTGGGATGGGGTGCAACCCTCCAAAGGGTTGTACCCCTCACAAGCACCCAATCCAATCCAAAAGACAAAATTACCCTTAATGAAGAATTTCCTACAATCCCCCACAATTCTTCAAATATCCACGGAGACATTTGAGAGAGTTACCATGAACTAAAGCTGCATCGAAATAGGTAGCTTTCGCCTTGAACCTTTCCTAGTGAGTGACAATCGGATTTACTTGGCAAACCAGTGACTCATAGTCTTAAACTGTTCTGCCGTTGGTGTAAACCAAGACAATTGCCAACACACAGCTTTAATTCGACCATTTTCCCGTTCTACGGTTGTGTTCATTTTGGCCCTGAACAACGGTCCTGGATTCATCAAGCACTTTAGGGTAACCCGCCTTTAAAGGTTCCCATGGAAGCGGCCTCATTTCTTACTTGAAATAGGTGATCTGCTATGAAGAGGTAATCTGTCTTTACCCTCATTAGGACTCAACTCCTAATATAGTGATCATTAAAAGCCTTAGCTTATCCTAACCAATGACAGACAGCACTCAGCGTCATTATCGGAATGGGAAAGAGTACGAAACTCTTCAGTGCTTGTTTTGAATTGCACAAAGTTTCTGTTGTCCCTTTTGAACCTAGATCTTGGGATCTCCAGTCAACTAGGTTGGGTTTCCACAGTGACAATTCTTAGATTATAGGCTTCAAGCCCATTCCCCTCGATGACTTCTCAACTTGCTCTCGAGGTAAACCTTTAGTTAGTGGATCCGCTAGGTTTCCTTCGACTCAACATAATTGTGGGAACACAGGAAAATCTGGGGCGACGCATGCTGTTCCTAGGCTCGCGGCCTAGTTGGGAGTACGGAGTAGCCACAAGGGACTAAACCGGAGAGTAATGGAGTCGCCACCCGGTGTGAACCGGGACAAAGATTTAAGGCCGCACTCACCCCTCGCAAGGGAAGACCTCAAACCATTGGGTTCGGAATGGTCCATTACTTATGTCACTTGTAATAAAAGGATTTATGTAATAATTTAACCAGGCTTAAATAACATTTATTTCCAAAAAATATCATGCTTCTAAATTCATATGCATACATCAACAAGTTCATCACAACATGCAACATCACATGGCAATCTCATGAACATATTTCAATCCTATGATATGGAAAACTAAGAACAACATAATCATGCTTGAGTACTATCTCATGAACCTATTAACCAAATAACATGCTAACAGCCTAATCATGCTCGAATACAATCCCAAGGACACATAGAATGGATAAATGCAGGGATACAAATAATACGGTTGGCTATATGACACAAGAAAGATCAACCAAGAGGCAATTATGCATGAATATGATAAGACAGACTCAGTTCAGTGTGTGCGCGTTCGTGTAGCGTTCGTAAACGCGTTCGAACGAAAATGGGACAGAATGCTCACGTTCGAGTAGCGTTCGTAAACGCGTTCGAACGGAAATGAAACAGAATGCTCGCGTTCGTATGGCGTTTGATAACGCGTTCGAACGGAAATGAAACAGAATGCTCACGTTCGTATGGCGTTCGTAAACGCGTTCGAACGGAAATGAAACAGAATGCTCACGTTCGTATGGCGTTAGTAAACGCGTTCGAACGGAAATGAGACCTGATGCATGATAAGGCAAAAATGTATGCGCGTTCGAGTTGCGTTCGTAAACGCGTTCGAACGGGAACAGACCTAATGGATGAAATAGGACGCAATACATAAAAAACAAAATAAAGGGGCGCGGCGAAGTACTGCCGTAAAGGTGGCCTTTTGGGGCTCTTGATCTCTCAAAGAGAGGACCTTTAGACCAACATACTAAGCCCATGCGCGTCACATCACATCATGCATACAAACATAAAGACAATCATATTATTCTAAGTATGTCCGATTGAACGTGTCTTGCATCCAACCGAACACACATCAACCGGCGCGGCAAAATATCGTGGTAAAGGGCTTTAGCCCCTCCCCATAGGGGATCTCACATCGCACTTACTAAACCCATGCGCTCGGTTGAATCATGCATACGAAAATAAAGATAATCATATCAAACTAGGTATGCTCGATTGAACGTATCTCGCATTCAACCAAACACACATCAATCGGTGCGGCAAAGCGTCGTGGTGAAGGATTTTAACCCCTCCAATTAGGGAACCTTTCATCGCACTTACTAAGCCCATGCACTCGATCATATCATACGAGAATAAGCAACATACAGAATTTAAATGACAAGAAATAAATAAACCAAAGCAACACAACACAAGAGAATGTGCTGTTTACTCAAGTGATACGTGGAGTTGTGTCCCATGTACAGACCGCACTACCGTCCATTCGGATTCGGCTACGGAATTTACGTCTGGGTTTCCATCCTATATACCACAAGAGACAACACTCTTCCATTCATCCAATACCCACAACACACATCATACACACAACAAATGCCGCAAGTATTGAAAATATAATCAAAGTAAATGACCAGAAATTAAATAAGAATAAGTGTGAAAGATACCTTCAGGTCTAACCTTTTAAATCACCGCTCGGATGTACGGTACACGATCGTCGGAAGGGTGGATGCTCCGCAACTCTCCCGGTTCACTGGTTCACTGTTCTCGTTCGTTGTCTTACTGTTTTGAGTCCGTTTTGCTACCGTTTCCTTGTGGTTTCGCTGCCGTCTCCTCTTTATCTTTTGCTTACTCTTTCTTTGGGTGTCTTCTTCCTGTAATTTTCTTGTGTGTTGTGTATGAGCTAGGGACTAGGGACTAGGATTAGGGTTGAGAAGGTTGGTGAATGGTTCTTTTTATAGGCAAAGGGTTGGGCTTGACAAGGAAAGGGATTTGGCTAATTAAAGAGGGATTTGATTTGGTTTGGTTAAGGGAAGTCAAAGATAGAGGGGGGGGGGGGACAAATCTTGGCTAGATAGGGAAGGTTGAATATATGATTGGCTTGGTTTAGGAATACAATATTTTAAGTTAGGAATAATATATTGGTTGATTGATTTTAACTTGGTATGATTATATTTTGATTTAGTATGTGATTTGTTTAATTTAGGCATGATTTTAATTTAAGTTGGTAATTGTTTATTTTATGTTTGGTATATGTTTTATTTAATTATTTAATTATTTAATTATTATCTTATTTAGTTAATGTTTTAATTAATATTTATTTATTTAAATTGGGATGTGTTTTATGGGCTTTGGGGGGCTAATTGGGCTGGATGTGAGGCTAGCAGCAAAACCAGAATTACCGACACCGTTCGAACACTTCCTCGAACGCGGCACGAACGCCCGCAATCCGTTTGACGTTCGAACGTAAACATGAACGCAGCACTAACGAAAACAGTGAACCTTGTTTATTCTGAATTTCCCCTTCCGATGTCCGTTTCTCGTGACCTCCGTGACTTAAAAGGTAGTGTCTCCAAAATGAGACTCATCATAGGAACTTATGTGTAAAAATGCAGTGCCTACAATAATCGATCGATATTATGCTACTTGAGAGCAGTTGACCTATGGTATTGTGTCTCCGACGTATGTGTCGAGACTTACCATTATACATTGTGTTTTGGGCTCTCCCAATAGCCTATAGGCTTTCACAATGTATGCTAATCGTTGGCACCGGTTAGGCCCAACTAGGAATATCCTCCAGGAAGTTTCTAAGCCATTCTGCTTCTTCCGCTGTTTTTTATAATGCTATGAACTCTGATTTCATAGTAGACCGGGCAACACATGTTTGCCTCGAGGATTTCCATCACACGGCTGCATTACCAAGTGTGAAAACAAATCCAACCGTAGATTTGGAATCCACTATATCAGATATCCAGCATCGCTGTATCCCTCTAGAACAGCAGGATATCTCTCGTAATGTAGCCCATATTTTGAAGTTTCTTATACCTCAAAAACACTTACTATGGCTTTTCCAGTGGTTATGTCCTGGATTGCTAGTATATCTGCTAAGCCTATTCACAGCTTGAGCGATATCACTTCGTGTGCAATTCGTGAGATACATCAGACTTCCGATGATCCTTGAATACTCTAATTGCGATATGCTTAAGCCAGTATTCTTTGATAGAGGAAAAGTTAGGTTAGCTACTCCCAATTCTTTCATATCAAATTTGCTGGTTAACACTGTCTTGGTAAACTGAATCAATTCATGATTATTACCAATTATCAGCATATCGTCTACATAGAGACATACAATGACATATCATTCTTGAGTTGATTTGGTGTATATACACTTATCACACTCATCGGTTTTAAACCCACTTGACAACATCTCTTTGTCAATGTTCTCATGTCATTGTCTAGGTGCTTGTTTTAATCCGTACAAGGATTTTACAAGTTTGCACACCTTCTGTTCTTATCCAGGAACATTAAACCCTTCTGGTTGTTCCATGTAAGTCTCTTCAGCCAATTCACCATTCAAGAATGACGTCTTTACATCATTTTGATGTATTTCAAGACCAAATATAGCTGCTATGGCTATAAGCATTCTACTGATGTGATACGAATCACTGGTGGATATGTGTCAAAGTAAACAAGGCCTTCTTTCTGTCTATAATCTTTTATGACAAACCTCGCCTTGTACTTATCTATTGATCCATCTATTTTCATCTTTCCATTTGTAGCCCAGTGGCTTACAACCTGGTGGAAGATCAACCAACTCCCAAGTATGGTTCTGTAGGATTGAATCAATCTCATTGTTCGTAGCCTCTTTCCACAGAGGTGTCTCCGTAGAAGACATAGCTTTCTCATAGCTTCGAGGCTCATTTTCTAACCAATATGTCAGAAAATCGGGTCCAAATGACTTAGACGACGTCTAGGTTCATTTGCCTCAACATTTCCATGTTAATTTGACTCGTGGTCAATCTGATCACTGTCATTGACAGTTCAACAGTTCTTTTGAGAGACTCTCTTCTTTGTCTTTCCCTACAAGGAAATGTCTCTTCAAAAAATATTGCATTCCTTGACTCAATCATCACATTTGGATTGATGTCAGGAATCTCATTCTTGTGTACCAAGAATCGATACGCACTACTGTTGCAAGCATATCCGAAGAATATACAGTCAACAGTTTTGGGTCCTATTTTAACCTTCTTAGGTTTAGGAACCATTACTTTGGCAAGACACCCCCACAATTTGAGGTATTTGTAGGAATGTACGAAACCTTTCCATAATTCATATGGTGTCTTGTCTAGTCTTCTGTGAGGAAGCTTGTTCAGAACGTAGTTCGTGGAAAGCAAAGCTTCCCCCCACAAGTTCTGGGGCAGACCCGAACTTGTCAACATGGCATTCATCATTTCCTTCAACGTTCGGTTTTTGCGCTCCGCAATTCTGTTCTGTTGAGGAGAATAAGGAGCAGTGGTTTCGTGAATAATTCCGTGCACAGAACAATATTCACCGAATGGTGAAACGTATTCACCACCTCTATCACTCCTGATTCTTTTGATTTTCTTGCCAAGTTGTTTTTCAACTTCGCTCTCAGTGTATAAAGCTCTCAATAGCTTCAGCTATGCTCCTCAGCAAATACACTTAACTGAATCTTGTGCTTTCATCGATAAAAGTGACACAGTACTTTTTACCGCCTCTTGTTTGCACAAAATTCATGTCACATACGTCAATGTGTACAAGTTCCAAGGGTTCAGAACTTCGTTCTATGATGTTCTATATGTATTTTTGCTTCAACACATGCCTCACACTCATGTTGGCTATCAATGCAAATTTAGGTATAAGGTCCATGTTAATTAATGTATCATAATTAACATGTCTTAACCTCCCATGCCATACATTTTGTGACACAATAATATAAGCAGGAGTTTCAGCTTTATTAATAGCACAATTGACAGTCATTGAAAAGACCCTCAGCGAGGTATCATTTTCCTACATAGACATCATTTCTGGTCAATACAATCTTGTCAGAAACAAATACAAACCCGAGACCGAGTTCTTCCGAATACCTGGAACATGCAAACATTCTTATATGTAAGCTCCGTTCCGGATATCATTTTCAGAACTACTGTGCCTTGTCCAACCACTTCTAGAGGTAGACGAGTTTCCCATTGTCAGATGATCGCCGCCATCGACCTTTCTGATACGAGGAAAATATCTTGCTATCAGCACAGATATGACGAGTAGCCCCAGAGTCTACCCATCATTCTCTCGGATTCCCAACCAACCTGGCTTCAGTTACCACTGCTGAGAGGTTCATTTCTGAAATCTCATCAGTTAACTGTTCATCTTCAGCGACATAGGCCTCATTATTTTTGCCATTGTCCTGAGATATCTTGTTTCTGCAGTCCTTTGTCATATGACCGCTCTTTTCACAGTTGTAGCACTTCCCATTGAACTTCTTGTTCGCTTTGGGAAGAATCAGCTTCACTGTTCTTTCTTTTCTTGCTACCCTTTACATCCTCAAAGATGTTGGCCTTAGACTCCATAGTCTTGTAGCTGGCCTTCTCGGACATCATGTTGTCATGTTCGATTCTCAATCGAACTCCAAGGTCTTCAAGGCTCATCTGCTTCTTTCTGTGTTGCAGATAGCTCCTGAAGTTCTTCCATGATGGAGGCAACTTTTCAATTATGGTGGCAACTTGAAACGTCTCACAGAGTTTCATTCCTTCATCCAGTATTTCATGAATGATCTATTGTTGTTCACCCAACTGAGACATCACCGTCCTTGAAACTACCATCTTGTAGTCCAGGAACCTACCCACGACAAATTTCTTTTGTCCGACATCTTCGGTTTTGTACTTCTTCTCGAGAGATTCCCAGAGAACCTTCGCAGAAGTCATGCCTTGGTACACATTGTACAGGGTATTGTCAAGACCACCCAAAAGGTAGTTCTTACATAAGAAGTCTCCAGACATCCAAGTTTGTTCTCGCTCTTCCTTGGCCAATTCAGATTCACCCTCCACAGGACCCGGAGGATTTTTGAGGAATTTAGCCAACTGGAGAGTTGTCAGGTAGAACAGCATTTTGCTCTGCCACTGTTTGAAGTTTGCCTTACCAAACTTCTCCGGTTTTTCTCCATGAGAGACCGGTACTGTGATGTTTCCGCTAACCATATGTAACTGGAAACAAACAGAGTTCAATATGTCTTCAAAAGACAAATTGTACAACGACCAACAAATGATCTTGTCTCAAGTGATATACCAAATATCCACTTGTTGTTATATTGTACAGTAGTACCAATAAACACAAGTCCTTGAATTTCCAACCAAGATTTCTTATGAAAAGTAAATAAAGGAATATCCTTTAACTACTTTCTCAATAGAACCTCTTAGCAATTCAAACTCAATATTTCAATTTTCCAATAGCACAATTAATACGATAAGTGTAGATATATAAATGTCAATCAAGATTGGATGGAATTACTTGTGCAAAATTACACTTTAAATTCTCAACCAATTATGCAACAACCAATCAATTTCAACTTTATCACTATGTGTATGCTTGTGATAATTGATCAACTTAATAATAACTTAAATCTATACTACCAAGATTAATGTGTTTACAGTATATGACTAACCAAGTTAATATTAATTAAAGTTTGCAAATTATGATACTTCCAGGACAAAATCGTTAGTGTCACGTTCGTATCTACGTTCGAACGAGACTGTCCAATGTGAGTGCGTTCGTGTTGCGTTTGATAACGCGTTTGAACGATGTGTTTCCAGAGAGTTCACGTTCGAGTAGCGTTTGATAACGCGTTCGAACGGATTGATTCCAGAGAGTTCACGTTCGTATAGCGTTCGTGAACACGTTCGAACGGAATGATTCCAGAGAGTTTGCGTTCGAGTTGCGTTTAGGACGCGTTCGAACGTTCTAAGGTAGAAGGCTTGCGTTCGAGTTGCGTTTGAAGATGCGTTCGAACGTTCTTACGAATGTTCAAATTTTTGCCTTCGCGTGCTTCGGGCGTTCGAACGCCCTACGGGTTTTTCATGCACAGTTCATATTTTACAGAAAACATACAAACCCTAACATGCGAATTACTATCTAATAACACCGGAGCCAATAAGTTCTTAAGATTGTTGTAAAATATGTGTCATTAAACAGTAATATAAACATGCAAATCAGTCAGATCAAACATCCAATAGTAGATCTAGATGCAATAAAACCCTAAAACAATAAGAACCAGAAAAACCTGATTCAATCGTCCAAGTCGAGATGATCTCTGTCCTTAAGAACTTATTGGCTCCGTCACGGGTGCTTTACGGATTCGTTTTGCCAACGTTCTCCCAGGATTACTTGGAATCTTCTTGTTCAAGGAGCACTCCTTAACAAGTGTATGAACTAGGAATATGGTGAAACTCTCTCAAAAAACAAAGGAAAACAATGTCTCTTCCTTAGCAAAAATCGGATATCTTTCTATCTTTGTATTTTGGATATCAAGCCTTCTTATATAAGGCATGGAAGGGTGCCAATAGGGCACCCTTTGGGATGGGGTGCAACCCCCCAAAGGGTTGTACCCCTCACAAGCACCCAATCCAATCCAAAAGACAGAATTACCCTTAATGAAGAATTCATTTCATAGTTTTAACTAAGAGAACAATCATATATGATACTTGTCAAATGCTTTTGAACTGCTGAAATGTCGAGCCAGGTCAATAATAATGGTTTAAAAAAGACACATCATTTGAGATTTTTAAGATGAAATTTCACTTCTTATATTGAAGAGTAATTTATATAATTTTTATTAATATTATATAATGTTTATATCACATTATTATCATTATATATATATATATATATGAAAATCTTCCAGTCAGGATGACCGACGATATATCTGGACGCTAATCGGAACTGTTTGGCCCTGTTTGACACTGTTTTGTATTGTCATTTAATGTATCCGGACGAAATCTAGATTGTAAGGACCGGATCAGAAGACGACCATATATATATTTGCCCAATTCCAACCAGTTCTCTTCTCATGTGAGTAGAATTCGAACAGTAGATTTCATATTTCCATTAAAGAGATTTTATTAATTGAACTAAATGACACCTACATCACATCATTATCATTATCCTAATTGTTTATCTATTAAAATAATACAACCACATAGGTAATTTTGATTTTCCCATTTTATCATGAAGAGTACGTCTAATTTTTATGAAAGTCAAATTTTATCTCATTGAATTAATATTATGACTACGACACTGTGGGCCGATATCTCCAAAATACTTGAGGGAGTATACTTTCGATCTCATGCCGCAGCCAATAAATTTTAAATTGTAATTGTAATTATAATGATAAAAAAAAAACAAAAAACAAAAAACAAAAAAACAAAAATAAAAACAAAATAAAACAAAACAAAACAAAACAAAAAACGTGTGGAGAGATGATTCGATGTCTCGAAATTAAGTATTTTGCACATTTTTTTAATTCGGCATGGGCATATATACGTATTTATAAAACACGGTTTTATATTATTTCAAAATTGGGCTGCATGATTGCGATATTGACACTCAATTTTGTCTCTGCATGTAACAAAATGAAATGATAAATTCATGAATGGTTTTAATCTTATGCGATACATTGAAATGAAGCACATATAAAGTGATGACACGTGTATTTACTACAATATAGTATATCATCATCTTTTGGTAAAATCATCGGCTGTCCCAGACTCTTACAAAAAGCGCACCCCTCGATTCGAACCCAGAACCTCAAGTTGAGATCTTATACTCTACACTACCAAATCACAACCCTTAGGAATTTAAAGTGTTATAGAAGGGACCTTGTCAAAATTTAAGACCACAAAGTTGGTTTGAAAGTCTACATAAAAACTTTTGAAGGCTATAGTGTTAGGTAAACGTCCATAACAAAGATTTAGATTGTAATTGGAATTGAAATGATGTCATACTTATTATCATTCATGAATTTTCTTTCCCAAATTAAGCAGTTGTCTTAAGAGTTTATTTTTTTTTATTTTTTTTTATTTTTTATTAATGATTATCTCTTATTTTATAATTTTTATTTCAATCATTTACATCAATCAAATAAAATATCAGAAAATTAAATTTACAACTAACATTACTTCTGGTAGTTTAGGGTGCCTTATCACCCACAAGTAGATTTAGGATCCCTTATAATATCCTACACAAACTCATTCACTACTGACAGATTGCCGACGTTTAGTAAAAAAACTATCACAAAAATATAATGATAAAAATTAATCGATAATTTAGTAATGAAAGAAATTTGTCACTAACTTAGACGTCAGAATTGGCCCTACGATTTAGCGATGGAAAATCTATCAAAGGCGTCATAAATTGGCATCACGATTTAACGGTGAAATACCGAAAGAAAAATCCGTCACTAAATTTAGCGATGGTGGAAAATTCCGTAGGTATTTTATTTTTATTATTTATTATTAGTAGTAGTATTTCTTGTTATTATTATTTTATCAAGCCTTGGTGGTTCACAAGCACTACTTTGTTTTGAGGTCTTAGGTTCAAGAACCACCAAATACACTATTATTATTTTTTAAAATTTCACCTATAGAACTTTTGTCTGGAATTTCCATCGCTAATTATCGACGGATATAAATATTAGTCGATAAATATTTACTAACTGGTTAATTATCGACAAATTTATTTTCATTATAATTCCATTGGTAAATCATATTATCAATAGAATTTGTGATATTACCGATGAAAATTTACATCTATAATATGTGTTTATTATAGTGGTTACACTATAGTGGTTTCGCACCCAAATTGTGGCACAGTTATATCTAACTAGTCCGGAGTCTGCGCAATGCGTAAGTTCAATATGTAATTTTCATACATAAAACTAATATTTTGAGAGAATAAAAATAATTTCTATAAATAGATTATGAACAAAGTTGTAATATCCCGAATTTTTCGAAACAATTGTGGAAGATTGTCGAATCTCAGTTTAGGTCTCGAAATGAAACGATGTTAGGAAATAAGAGTTGAAGTGCTGAATAATAGGTCAGAATATCTTTTAGTACAATCTCGTTACATTGGGAATCGTGAAATTCAAAAGAACTGGTTACATGATTTTTTTATTTACGGAAAAATGTTATTATTTTGGCTATAAAAAGAGCAAACGAACTCAAATTTAGCTGATTTTTAATCTGTTGGAAAGATCTTTCGAAGACGAACAACTTTTGTGTTGAAACCTTTTCAAAATTTGCACCAACATAGCCTAAAAAAATGTGAAATTTCGAAGTTCAATGATAGGGGTCAAACTGCTGTAATTTCGTGGGGTCATTTTATAATTTTTAGAAAATTTCTTTTATAAACCCCAAGTTTCCAGAAATTTCAAACAAAATCAAAGTTCAACACTTCACCCATTCTAACTCTTGAATCTGTGGCTTCAACCCCTTTATATAGGCTTCTAAATTTACTATTCCACCAACCTATGACATCAGCTCATGTCACTCTATCATCATTGTCATATGCTCCTTTTCCCTCACCATTCAGCAAACAGTCATACTGAAACCTGACTTAACTACTCCATGTCAGCAGAAACTCATCACTTCAATCTTTTATCCACCGATGTACACTTTGTTGACCTGACAACCCGTAGTTCAACCATTCCGGTATTGTTTTGTCGGGTCGAATCTCTTCCCAAGAAGAGTCGTTGACTTACTCCCATCACATCGGCCTTCTAAAAGCTCAAACTTCCAAGTATGACATATGTCATATGTTATCAAGTACAAAATATCCAATGGTCTCAACTCCGTTCCTCGGGTCGGCATACCGAGATGAATGATGTTTGGTCATACTTCCTCCAACTTCCTCAACCGGGTCGGGTAGGTAGTATAGACCACATCGAGTCGATTTTTGCAAACATTCAAATGCTACCAAAATTGGCACTTCCTCTTTAGGTCGGGTCGGGGTCCCTACTTACTTCATCATCAATAGGTTTTGCCATTGGGAGAACTCCTCAGTATAGTGGGGTCGGGCCCTCTGTATGACTTCAACCTCTGTAGGTTCTTGGACCCTCATTATTCTCTTTTGGCCAAGTACACGTCCCATTTTACCCCTGCTCATTATTTAAACTTTTTCGGAGTGAAAAACCACCATCAACAAGTTGCATGCGTGAGAAGCTAGTGAAGAGAATGAATTGCACGAAGTTATAAATGTGGCAGTCTTTGAATATAGTTTATGTACGTGGTTTAAGGATTAATTCAACTGATACAAGGACTGTTTAGATTAGATGATTAGTAGAATTAGGTTTTTTTACTCATCTCTTAGTTTAGCTCTTTGATTAAGTTTCAATAATTAAGTTAATGGGATAAGTTTGTTATCCCAAAATATATATGTTTGGTTTAGAGTCACCCTTAATTAGGATTATTCCTTATTTTGTAAATGCTATATAAACTATTTATGTTAATGAAATAAGGCATGAAGAGATCATTGAAATTACAACTTAAGTTGTTTCACGAAGACTCATGGCACATCGAATCACTCTAGTAAGAAGTTAGGATATCTTGAAATATCCTACAAAACCTAATTACGTGCTCATGAAATTGGGCACATAACTCATATCTGTTGGTTAATAGAGAGCTTGATTAATTGAATGCATGAAGATGTATATGGAAATGACATTCTGGGTTATATGAGTTATGTGATTTACTGGAGTTTTAATGCTGAAACAATAACTGATGGATACATATAATTAAACAGGACTAACATATAATTAAACAGGACTATATATATATATATATATATACATCATTAAACCTTTCTCCCTCTCTTTATTACACAGAACAAGAAGCTACAACCTAGGAAGCACGGAAAGATACTTATTTTTATTCTAAATTTTAAATGACTACATTATTCATATATATAATAATTTTTAAATGACTACATTATTCATATGTATAATAATTTTATTTTATTTAACGTTTCTCCAGCGTTTCGTGTCCTAATATTATAGAAAAAGACGTTTCCCGTTTCCGTATCGTGTCGTGTCACGTTTCCCATTTTCGTTTCCGTGCAAGCTAGGCCTACAACAAACGACGTGCCATTATCTCCTGAAGCTCCATTTCAGCACGGAAGCTCTGAATGAACTCCTCCGCTCGCTGGTCAATCCCATTCATTTGAGGCGACGCCAATGCCAACGATTCCCACATATCATCTGCTGCCCTACCATTAATAATGTTATTGCTTGTCCCTGCAGGCGGTGCCCTATCCTCCTCCTCCTCCTCCTGATACAACAGCTTCACTTTCTTTTCATTCACTGGACACTGAGCTAGAAGCTCAGCAGCAGCTACAGGCTCTTTGAAGAGCTTATCGATATACACAGCTCTGCTTTCTTCTTGAACAAGCAACGCCGATTCTGATTAAAACGATTTGCTTTTTTGGTCTTGGGTTTCTTGATAGCCTTGGACTTGTGGAGCTTATGAAGTCTGCTCTGTAATTTAGAAGTGAAGCTCTTCCATGCTTTCTTCGCCGGTGGTAGCCTCAGATTCAAGCAAGACATGGATCGATAATTTTTTTTGCCTCTGCATGGAGAGTGATAAAAATGGTTCAATTTAACAATAATAGAGGTTAGATTCTTTCTACTTTCTCTTGTATGTAAATTTTTGTTTTTTTATTATTATTATTATTTGATTCGTATTCGTTTGGTCCAATTTTTGAACTGGCTTAGTTCCTACGCAGAGTTTTTTGCCACATAGCTTGACGATTGAATGTCTTGGACTCACTAGCTTGCTTCTTACGCTAGTTTTCGTCACAAACAAGGAATAAGTTTTTATATTAGACTTATCCTTTAAGGAAAATGACAATTAGACCCTCATAGTTTGACGAAATAATCACAAAAACTCCTTTATTTTTTTTAAAATATTTACAAGAGACTCATTTTAAGAAACACAAAACGAATAAATATTTTTTTAACAAATCTTGGGGATCTATATATGTCCCAACAAGTAGACCCGGCCACGGTTCCGGTTCGGAACCGGAACCGAACCGGAACCGAACCGGTTGGACCGATTCCGGTTCCGAAACCGAACCGGAATGGGACCGGTTCGGTTGGGGTTCCACCCCAACTCGAACCGGTCCGAACCGGTGGAACCGTACGGTTCCGGTTGGAACCGTCGGGTTCCTGTTGGAACCGTAGGGTTCCTTTGGAACCCTACGACCCCCAACGGCTACTAGCCGTTGGGGGCCAAATTTCCCCCAACGGCTAGTGCCGTTGGGGGATGCAGGGAGCCGTTTGGCTCCCTGCCAAAAAAAAAAAAATAATAAAAAAAAAATTTATATTTTTATTATATAAAATAAAAATTACTAAAGTACCCCTAATAACGGTAATAAAACGGTTATATTTAGGGGCATTTTTGATATCAAAAAAATTCTAAAATTCTATAAATAGGATTCATTTTTCATAATTTCATCACACCAATTCTCAACTCTCTCATTTTCTATAATTCTGTATTTCTGTTATTCGCAATTATTCAATTTTCTTATTTTTCTTCCTAATTTCGCAAACGAAAAATGGCAAGCTCATCTGAGAACATAATGTCAAATATGCCAACCAAAGAGAGCGGCCCTAGTGTCAGTGCACAATCACAGAGAAGAGAAGCTAAGGCTCGGTCCTCGGATATTTTCAAAATTCATTTTAATTTGGAACGCCTAGAAGATGATTCACAACGAGCAGTTTGTAACTATTGTGGGGTTATCTACAAATTTTCTGGTGGATATGGCAATATGATCAAGCACATGGAAAAACATCATCCGGTTGAATTTGGCATTGATACGACGCAAACTCAAATGGCCAGGTACGCATCATCAAGTAGAGGTACGAGTGCTTTAGATTTATTTAAATATTCTGATGCAAAAAATAGAGAAGAATTTGCGAAATTAACTTGTATGGCACATCTTTCTTTAAGCTTTGGTGAAAAACTTCATTTTACTAATTACGTGCATAATGCTTTAAACCCTTCTGCATGTAGAATGACTCGAAACACAACAAAACGTCATATTTTTAAATTATACAAAGATGGTAAAATTATTTTAAATGAAATATTAAAGAGATGAAATGTCGTATTTCTGTATGTTCTGATATTTGGAGTGATCATTGGCAAACACACTCATACATGGGTGTGACTTGTCATTGGATTGATGCATCATTTACCATGCAAAAACGACTTATTGCATTTAGAGTTTTTGATGACCAACATACTGCACATAATATTTATAGAATGATGAAGGTAATTTTTGATGAATATGGTTTAGGAGAAAAAATTTTAACAATTGGATTTGATAATGCATCTGCAAATACTGCATCCATCAATGATTTAAAAGAAATATGTCAACCAAATTTAGGAGGTCGGTTTTTTCATATTCGTTGTACATGTCATGTCCTCAACTTATGTGTGCAAGACGGTCTAAAATTATTATCACCTTTCCTTGATCCAATTAAAACGGCACTTAACTGTATTTGGTCATATTCTCAAATTAGGAGAGAATGGACCAAGTTTTGTAAAATAAATGGTATTAAACCGATTAAATTTTCAAGAGATGTTCCAACACGTTGGAATTCTACTTATTTTCTTTTATGTCAAGCATTTCAATACAAAGATGCATTATGTAGTTTTTTTTCTCAACATGTTCAAAATATCACACTTTATCCTAGTCAATGGGATATTTGTGAATTTTTTTTAGATATTTTAAAAGTTTTTAATGATGCTACTTTAGTTTTTAGCGGCGTTTATTATCCTACAGCACATTTATTTCTTCTTGAGAGTTTAAATATTGTTGGCACTCTCGATGAGCATGTTGACAGTAGCGATCCTAATGATATTGTTTTGTTAGAAGCCATTACTGTTATGAAGGTAAAATGGTTAAACTATTTTAGAGAAATTCATTTACTTTATCTTATTGCTGCTGTTTTTGATCCTAGATTTAAATTAGAAGGTTTGAATGGTGCTTTACAAGCTTATTATGGTTATTTAGGAATATTAGATGAAATTGACATTACTAGATTAATGACGAAATTAAGAAATGATTTAATTGAGTTATTTAATGATTATATTGTAAGATATAACTTAGGAACATTAGGTCAATCTAGTAGTAGCGAACGGTAATTCAAACAAGACTTAGCGCATGGGATCGTTGGTTATTGCAACGAAATAAAAAAGCTAGGGATACGACAACTAATAACCCTAAATTAGATAATTATTTATCTACAAATTTTGAGTTTTCTAATGAAAGTTTATGCAGTAAAAATTTTAAAATCCTTGAATGGTGGAACCGGCATCAAAATATATATCCGGTTTTATCTATTATTGCTAAAGAGATCTTGGCAGCACCCATTTCCACCGTTGCGATTGAGCAAGCCTTCAGCTTGGGAGGTAATATATTGGAAGCTAGGCGATCTTCATTACATCCAAGCACTCTAGAAGCAACAGCTTGTGTGGATGATTGGACTCGAGATGATCTGAGACAACAAGAAGATGCCCCCGATGATTGTGAAGATTTGTTCGATAATGCTTCTGCAACAAGTGCAAGCGGAACCGGAGCCGAAGGATCAACCGATAATGATGATTGATAATTGTAAAATTATAATTTACCAAGGGGATATGTCTAAAAGACTAAAACTTGTAATGGAACTACGTGAGCTTTGATTCCTCTCACCCTTGGAGGATACGTAGGCAACTTAAATTTTTAAAAATTTAAGCTCAAGCTATTCAATGTAATAATTTTTTTTTTTTATAAATTTAATCTCATTTTTTTATTTTAATTATTAAAAAAAAAAAGAACCGAATCGAACCGGAACCGAACGGTTCGGTTCCGGTTCGGTTTTCAGTTCCGGTTCCACACTTGTGGAACCGGTAACCGGCCGGTTCGGTTCGGTTCCGAACCGGAACCGAACCGCCGGCCGGGTCTACCAACAAGGGATCAATATGAATTTACCAAAATCATCATTGTTGAATTTACCAAGAATCTTGTCCACGTAGTGCGGCTGATCAAGAATAAGTCCATCTGGACTTCTCGAGATCTTTATTCCCAGAATGACATTTGCGAGACCCATGTCTTTCATGTCAAACTTAGATTTCAGCATATAATTCCGACATAGGAATTCAGAATGTTTCCAAGCATCGATGGCACTGATGACTTGGATATCAATCTCACCCTCTTTGGGTACATGAGCATCTTCTTTTAGAAACCTCGCAAGGTTCAACGTGGTCAAGTAGAAAAACATCTTCTGTTGTCACCTTTTGAAATTCTGACCACTGAATTTCTCAGGTTTTTCCGCAGCAGGATTGACATGGCTCACATGTCCAATAGGTTGACTAGCCATAGTGGCAGCAACACATTGGCCAGCCCCAGAGGCTGCCAGATTAAGCCCAGAGGCTGAAACATGTTGGCCAGCCGAAGAGGCTGCCACAGCACTTTGGCCAGCCGAAGAGGCTGCCACATTTGGATCAACTGTGTTTGGACTGATTTCCATATCCACAGAACGGAATTTGTTTTAAGACTGTAGTACAAGTATTATCAAACGGTAGTTACAAGGAAATCCGAATTAGGCTTTATTTCAGCCTCTGATGCTCAAAATAAACCCAGACGATGCGTCTGCCTCTGAAATAAGCCTCTGCCTCTGACGTCTTCAAAAATCGAGCCTCTGACGAGAAAGAAAGTGTCTGCCTCTGAATGCGATGAAAGTATCTATGTCTCTGAAAGAATTGCTGAGTTGAACTACTTCTTCTTTCCGAGGCTTGTTGAAGTCAACAATCTCCTTAAAACAAATTCGTCCCCTACCGAAGGTGCAGTAGAACGTGAGACGATTGTTTCACAGGATGCAACGGAAAACGAACGAGCAAGGGCACCACCGAACTCGTATCCAACGAACCACAAAAATGTTTGAACTCTTTTGAAACCGAAAACAAAGAGAAACTCAAGCAAAAATGCCAAGCTTTTTTTTGTGTGTTTTCTTTCTATTTTTATATATTAAAAACGAAAACAATGCTATCTATATATAGAAGAAGAGAAAAAAACAAATTAAGTATGACATTTATTATTTATTAATGAGACATCTCGTTTGAAGTACTAAATTAATTAATGAAATTAATTAACTTTTATGGAACACTAAATAAGTATGCCATTTATCATTCATTAACGAGACCTTTACCAAATTAATTAATGAAGTTAATTAATTTTTATGGAACACTAAATAAGTATGCCATTTATTATGCCATTTATCATTCATTAATGAAACCTTTCGTTTGAAGTACCAAATTAATTACTGGAATTAATTAATTTTTAGGAAACTTCAAAAGGTTTTCCAACAGTAGCCTCAGATTCAAGCAAGACATGGATCGATAATTTTTTTTTGCCTCTGCATGGAGAGTGATAAAAATGGTTCTATTTAACAATAGAGGTTAGATTCTTTCTACTTTCTCTTGTATGTAAATTTTTGTTTTTTTATTATTATTATTTGATTCGTATTCGTTTGGTCCATTTTTGAACTGGCTTAGTTCCTACGCAGAGTTTTTTGCCACATAGCTTGACGATTGAATGTCTTGGACTCACTAGCTTGCTTCTTACGCTAATTTTTCGTCACAAACAAGGAATAAGTTTTTATATTAGACTTATCCTTTAAGGAAAATGACAATTAGACCCTCATAGTTTGACGAAATAATCACAAAAACTCCTTTATTTTTTTTAAAATATTTACAAGAGACTCATTTTAAGAAACACAAAACGAATAAATATTTTTTTTAACAAATATTGGGGATCTATATTATATATATGTCCCAACAAGGGATCAATATGACTATGTCTTTTTCCCTATTGTTTATATCCCACTTACAGATATAAATAATTCTCATGTGAGAGACAACCTTATCAATTTATTTTATAAAATTTTCTAAATTTCTTTCATTTAAGCTCTATGTCATGAGAAATTCGACTAGTTCTATGTTGGTTGATGAAATCTAACACCCTCTCATATTTTAATTAAGTATTGGCTTTGTAAAAATTTAATTTTTCATGCAACCGCACAAATTTTTCATGTGAATTTACGACAATACCTAATAAAATAATATTACATGATATTATACATGTGAAATGCTATCACGCACTCGAGAAAATTTATGTAAAAATATTACAACTTACACACCACGCAGAGTTAGAATATCCCAGGGGGAATTTGATTTGGTTTTTGGACTCTCTTTTTTAATTATTTATTTTTTAATCTTAGGCTAAGCGTTATCCATAAGATACCATGTACGTGTGGATACTAAATTGATGATGGATGCCTTTTCTCACTTCTCTTTTTGTAGAATTTCTAGTTTTGCAAGTAATACGCATGGGTAAAAATTTAAAAATTTAGACAAAATTTTTGTTGGAGTTGGTACTCGGCGTGCCGATTTTTCATGTATTTCTTTGTAAATACGTGTATGGATGATATTTTGTTATGAATAAAATTTACAGTTTCGTCAATATATTATCTTAAAAATGGTAAAGACGTGTTTGACCTAGGAATGATTAAATTATAATGTAATTGCAAAATCATTGCAATTGACATTGAGAAATATTATAACAGTATTATTCTTAAACTGTTCCTAATCAAAGTTTGCATTATTGGTCCAAAAGTAAACTCGGGAGACTGGGATATGTCGTATATCAGAATATTAGATTCCGGTGGTTTATTTCAATGAGCCACGAGTCTAGAGAGGCTCGTATAGACATGTAGGTGTTCATAGTGGATGAGCACTGAATGACTCACGGAAGATTCCTAATAGATGGTACGTTTGCGTCAATAAGAATCTTCTCGAGTTGAGTATCATAATGGTCATTTGATTTGATACCATGGTGGATATATGAGTTATCCTCCACACTTTGACGACAGAGTCAGTCTTTGACTTTTTTAGGTTAGACATCCGCCTGTTCGTTGGGTGTGGACTAAAGCTCATGATATTCGATGATGTGTCCAGAGAGGATCCATCAGTTCTGCGTACAGGATTTAGGTATCCACTTCATGAGATTGCGATTTATCAAATCCATGGCCATGGTACACTCGGAAATGAGTTCTGAGTGTTTTGAGAAATCACGAATATGAGATTTGACGATTATATTTATGTCTCTAGTATTTATCCGAATGCCTATGATCGAAGGATTATACGTATGCGAAAATCTCAACTTGTATGGGTCAGCGAGAATCTGTGATATCTGTGATCATCATAATTTTTGAGTGGGTAAATTATGTGTAGGGGTTTTAGGGGCTAAATCCGGTAACGCAGCGGGCGGAAGCGGCGGAAGATCGTATCTTCCGATTTCAAAACTTTTTCTCGGATTAATTAAATAAACATATTTATTAATTATCCAATAATCAAATTATGAAATAAAATTCAATATAAATCATATTCAAGTGAATTTTACCAAATTACCCTTACTTTGGTATTTTGTCCATTTTAGTCCGAAATTGATCTAATCAATTTTGAATGATTCTAAATAATTTCTAAGATAAACTTAGCATGTTCAAAACATCAAAACACCAAAAGCAACCAAATCCCCAAATTTGACTCACTTGGCCGAATGCTCCCAATGGGGTGCCATTTGTGCACTTTGTCATTTCATGCTTCAAAACATATCAAGATGTAATCCAATCAACATGAAACTTTATATGCATCATATACACATCCAAATACACAACATATATGAAAACCCCCAAATTGGAATTGGTCATGAACCCTAATTTTTCAATTTCTTCAAATTGGACAAATTAGACCAAATTGGTTAAATCAATTACTTTAATCATGTTTCTTCCATCCAATCAAAGTCTCAACACAATGAAACAACTCAGATCAAATCTAGGTCATCTAAGAGTGGGTCAACAACTCTAGATTAGCAACATGGTTTCCAAAACCTTAAAAGAAAGCTTATAACTACAATAGTCACAACCTTCCTTCATCATACATGCTCAACACTTCCATCAAAACTTCCATCAACAAAAACACAAGGAATAAAGAAAGAAATAACCTAAGAACATCATATGTTAAAGCCTAGATCATAAGGAACATTTTCCTTTCTAATAGCAAGTTTGAAAAACTTACTAAAATCCAAGCTTTCTTTGATTTCTTCTTTCTTTCTCACAAGCTTCCTTTGCTTCCATTAATGGAGTTTTTCTTTAAAGTGTATTAGGTTATCAAATGAAAGTGAAATGAAAATAATTTATGTTGGGGTTGGTGCTCAAAGCGCCAATTCCCGGTTGTATTTCTGTTAAATACTTCTGTAAAACATTATTATTATGAATAATATATGCAGTTTCTATAATATAATCTATCTTTCTATATGATAAAGACGTAATGACCCTAGAATGATTAGTCATGATACAGTTGCAAAAGCGTCGCAACAGACATTGAGTAGTATCATGACGTTGTCATCTCAGACAGTTCCTGGTCAAGGTTTACACTACTTGGTCAGTATAGTAAACCCGTTGAGACCGGTACATGTCGTATACTGGAATATATGATTCCAATGGTTTCTCAATGAACCATAAGTCTTGGAGACTAGTATAGACGTGTAGGTGTTTATAGCGGATAAACACTGAACGACTCACCGAAGATTCTTAATGGATGGTACACCAGCGTCAATAAGAATCTTCTTGGGTTGAGTAGCACTTGTGATTCTTAGACTTGAGATGCCATTGTGGGCACATGAGACATCTTCTACACTTAGACGGCAGTCACGTCACCGATCTATTTAGATCAGACCTCCGCCTGTTCGTTGGGTGTAGATAGATCCTCAGGGTGTCCTATGTGTATCAAGATGGGATCCGTCAGTTCTGTGTATCAGAGCATAGGTAGTCCATATGATTAGCAATCAGATAAAACCATGGGCCCGTGGTAAAGTTTAGAAGCAAGTTCTAAACATCTTTTAGAGATTGCTAATAGAATAGTCGACTGGATAATCCTTATAGAGATTTGACGTTTACATCTATATCTCTGGGATTTATCCGGATACCTGTGACGGAGGAATTATACATTTGCCATGACCTCGACCTGTATGATTCAGCAAGAATATTCGTGATCGTCATAATTTACGGGTGGATAAATTATGGACACAAAATTGGATTTCGTGACGGATATGCCTGAATCTAGAGAGTCTCACTAATGGAATATACTCGTAGAGCACTAAGGCAACTCTTATATAAATAATATTGATTATTTATAAAGTCGTTTAAAGGTTAAACGCAAAATACATGTGATGGGACCCGATAGTCATTTCCTTAGTTTTTGTGTATTTGTCTTTAATACTTGATTAATTCAAATACACATTAATTAATTGTCAAAATGAGTTTTTTGACTAATATCATAAATGAATATATGTATTTAATATTTAATGTGAATATTATACATATACTTAATGTATTTTTATTTAATTAATTAATTGATTATTTAATTGTTAAATGATTAAATTAATTAAAGTATAGCTATTTTAAAGTTATGATATTTGTTTTAAATGGCTAAGTTGAAATTGTTGACTTGGTTGAATTTATCATTAAATTGTAATGATCATTTAATCAAGTTGCAAGTTGAAATTCAAATGAAATTAAAACAAATTTCTTGTTTATTTCCTTAGGCAATTTTCGGCCAAGGCAAAATGTGAGCAAGTATATATTGTTTTGTTTCATTTAGGGTTTAATAACCTTTCACACTTTACCTAAAACTCCATTGAAAGAAGACATAGAAGCTTGAGAGAAAGAAAAGCAAAAAACAAGGAAAAGCTTGGAATTTAGTAAGTATTTCCAACTTGCCATTAGAGAGAAAAATGTTCCTCTTGTTGTGGTCTTCATCTTGTGATGTTCTTATGTTTTTCTATTCTTTATTCTATGTATTTTTTGGAGAATGGAAGTTTTTGGAAAGGGTTGAGCATGTATAAAGATCATAGAATGTTACTAATGAGTTAATAAGCATTCTATTGATGGTTTAAGAAATTAGTTGCCATTCTAGAGTTATTGACCCACTCTTAGATAACCTAGAATTGTTCTATAGTTATTTCATTATGGTGAGACTACAAAATGGTGTTTTAGAAACTTGATTTAAGTGTTGGTTTCAAGTTTCTGACCTTGTACCACCTTTTGGCTTTTCATTTATGTTGAGTATTTGGATTTGTATATGATGCATGTAAAATACTCTTCTGTTTGACTGTGGTCGGCACTTATGTGGTCGGACCTCGTCTGGTCGGACCTGATGTGGTCGGCAATTATGTGGTCGGACCTCGTCTGGTCAGACCTAATGTGGTCGGCGCTTATGTGGTCGGACCTCGTCTGGTCGGACTTAATGTGGTCGACACTTATGTGGTCGGACCTCGTCTGGTCGGACCTTATGTGGTCGCTACCCATATGGTCGGCACTATGTGGTCGGCACTAATGTGGTCGGACAAAGGGCCTTTAGTGGTCGGATTATTACTTCATCTGATTAGATCAGACACATGAGTAATTCATTTTGGGTTTAGGTGAAATCCGAATAGATTATTCATATTAGATATTGAATAATCTACTCGGTATTTTGAAAAAGTTTTGAAATACCGTTTCCGCTGCGTTACCGGACTCACCCCCTAAAAACCCTTACAAAATGGTATCAGAGCGAGTCTGATTCTAGGCCACCAAAAATGATTAGCCATCATTGAATCAATGTTTAATCATGTTTTCTTGACTTTATGCATGCTTATTGTAATCTAATTTGATTAGATTTAGGGTGTATGACACTTAGCGGAAAATCCCTAATTAATAAGGTTTGAATGTAATTATGTATTTGATGCATGTTATATGGTCCGTCTTGTCAATACGGATTATGAATACTTCTTTGTGACATCCGAGATCGTGCCTCTGCTGTGAGGATGTAGCCGATAAAGATTTATTTATACCGGATGTATATCAGATACTAGATAAATTCAAGTAAAAGCGGAATTCTGAACGTGCCCTAGCTGTCAAGATTACGTAAGTAACTTGAGTTATCATTGACGAGTTTAACCTTGGTACGTCTCCTTGTGGGCCTGCCTTCGCAGCGACAACGAGAAACGGCCAGGACCGGGTACTTAGGAGTCATTAGTGAATGATCGACAAATGAGTTGTCTACCTGATGAATATACGTAGGCGAGACCGTGCCTCTACTGTGAGCCGAAATATATTCACGGGATCCACTTTTCACTATTATTATTTAATTTAATTATTAAATATTTGTATTCTGTTTTGGGATTACAGTATTGCATGATTTAGTGGGAGGGGCATATTAGATTAAAATTCCATGATCTAGTTTATGCTTTTGATATTATATGAAACTGCTTAATTTCTGCTAACCGTTTTTCGTGATCTATATGATAGATTGGCGATGGCGGCACAATCCACAAATCAGTTTGCGCGTATGCTTGATGCGAACAAACTGAAAGGCGCTGAGAACTTTGCAGACTGGGAATTGGACTTGAGGATTGTCCTCGATTCCGAAAAACTGGGTTATGTTCTTGAGGGTCCGTTGCCCCTTGCAGTGGGTGCGGATGCTTCGGAGGAGGAACGCCAAGTTTTTGAAACTTGGAAAGATGATGATTTAAGGGTTAAATCATACATCCTTAGTTCACTCTCTCCGAAACTCAAGCAACAGTACTATGGTATGCTAGATTCCTATAGTATGATGACGCGATTGAGACAATCGTTTGAGAACCAAGAACAAGTGATTGTTCACAAAGTCGCCATGGAACTGTTCCATGCGCGTCTGGATGAGGGGCAGAGTGTTAGCCCACATGTTCTTCAGATGATCGATTTGTTCGATCAATTGAGGCAACATAATCTCATCTTGAATGACATTCTCGGTAGGAGTGTCATTCTTGGTTCACTACCAGTTTCGTTTCGCCAGTTTGTGATGTACTTCAACATGCACGGGACTGTCTGTACCTACCAGGAGCTACATAGGATGTTGCTCACGGCAGAAGAGGACCTTAAGAAGGGAGTACCGACTCGCCCTCCTAAAACTACTTCTCTTTCGGCTTCTTCCCAAGGATGGTCCAAGGAAAGAACAAGAAAGGCAAGAAGAAGAAGAAGGCTTTTGGTCCTCAACAACAGGCGAAGATTGGAAAGCCCAAAAGGGCTTCTGAAGACAAATGCCATCACTGCGGCAAAACCGGGCACTGGAAAAGGAACTGTCCTGATTACATTGCCCAAGTGAGGAGAGACAGAGCTTCTACATCAGGTACTTTTATTTTTCCAGTTATTGATTTATCTTTGGCTTGTGAAGCCGTTACATCCAGCTGGATTTTAGATTCTGCTTGTCCCATTCACATTTGCAATTCGTTGCAGGTGCTGAAGGAAAGTAGGAAACTGAAGCCTGGAGAGATGCAGTTGCGATTCGGGAGTGGAGACTCTTTGGATGCAGTTGCAGTGGGAGTATGCGAGATCTCATTACCGAATGGGACACTTTTGTTAGATGATTGTCATTTTGTACGGGATGTGTCGCTAATATTATATCACTTTTTGTATTGGATACAGAAGGCTTTTGTATTAATATTAAGAATAGTTCTTTGTATTTATATGATAAAAATAATATTCAGATCCTTAGTTGTCCAAACCAGCATGGTCATTATACATTGCAAACTTCAAAAGATATATTAAATACTGGAGTTAATAAACGTAGTTTACCTGTAATTAATATACTGAACTTTGGCATATGAGACTTGGTCACATTGGCGTTAAACGCCTTACCCAATTGGTTAGGAATGGTTTGATATCAGATCTTACCATTGAATCCTATCCAACTTGTGAATCCTGTATTCAGGGTAAGATGACCAAAGCCCCATTTTCTGGTGTTGGACACCGCGCCACTAACTTACTGGAACTCGTACATTCTGATGTATGTGGTCCACTAAGTCAAACTGCTCACAGTGGTTATTCGTACTTCGTTATCTTTACCGATGATTTGTCACGGTACGGTTATGTGTATTTGATGCGACATAAATCGGAAACTTTTGAAAAGTTCAAAGAGTTCCGAAATGAAGTAGAAAAACAAACTGGTAAATATATTAAATGCCTTCGATCAGATCGAGGCGGCGAATATATGAGTGGTGAGTTCATGGATTATATGAAGGAGAATGGGATTCTCGCTCAATATACTCCTCAGGTACACCACAGCACAATGGTGTATCTGAAATGAGAATCGGACTTTATTGGATATGGTCCGATCGATGTTGAGTTTCACAGATTTGCCCTATTACTTATGGGGCTACTGTCTCTTAACAGCCGCACATCTTTTGAATAAGATTCCTTCAAAGGCTGTTCCTACGACACCGTATGAGATATGGTTCGGTAGGAGACCGAATCTTAATTATATTAGGGTTTGGGGTTGTCCTGCCTATGTCATGGTAACTCAGCAAGATAAGCTTTCGCCTCGAGGGAAAAAGTTTAGGTTTGTTGGATATCCTTCGAATACGAGGGGATATCTGTTCTATGATACCGAGCATCGAAATGTATTCGTAGCTCGCTTCGCAAAATTTCTAGAAGTAGAATTTTTGTCAGAAGGTGGTAATCATAGACAGGTTGAGCTTGATGAAGTCCAACCTGATAACAACGAGCCAACGGAGGAACCTGAAGTTCAAGTAGATGAAGGACCTTCAACACACACACTCCGTAGGTCGGAAAGGGTATCTAGACCTCATGAACGCTTGTATTTGATACAAGAAAAGAGTCTGGATATTCTCTTAGTTGAAGAGACAGATCCTTTCACCTATAGAGAATCGATGTTGGACATCGACTCCGTGAAATGGCAAAGTGCCATGAAATCCGAGATTGACTCAATGCATGAAAATCAAGTTTGGGACTTGATTCCGCTTCCCGAAGGAATTGTTCCTATCGGTTGTAAATGGGTTAACAAGAGGAAGCGCGGGCCTGACGGTAAGGTTGAAACTTACAAGGCCCGACTGGTAGCAAAAGGTTACACGCAGCGACCTGGCGTCGACTACGATGAAACTTTTTCGCCGGTAAACTCGTCAATGATAAACTCAAGTTACTTGCGTAACCCTGACAGCAAGGGCACGTTCAGAATTTCGCTTTTACTTGAATTTATCTAGTATCTGATATACATTCGGCATAAATAAATTTCTATCAGCTACATCCTCACAGCAGAGGCACGGTCTCGGATGTAGTCAACGAAAAGATATTTATAAACCGTATTGACAAGACGGACCAAGAAACAAGTATTCCAAATACTAGTTACTTTAAAACCTTATTAAGCGGGGATATTCCATTAAGTGTCATACACCCTAAATCTAATCAAATCAGATTATAACATGCATGTATAAAGTCAAGAAAACATGATTAAAAATTGAATAAAACAAGCTAATCATTTATGGAGGCCTAGAATCAGACTCGCTCTGATACCATTTTGTAGGGGTTTTAGGGGCTAAATCCGGTAACGCAGCGGAAGCGGCGGAAGATCATATCTTCCGATTTCAAAACTTTTTCTCGGATTTATTAAATAAACATATTTATTTAATTATCCAATAATCAAATTATGAAATAAAATTCAAATAAATCATATTCAAGTGAATTTACCAAATTACCCTTACTTTGGTATTTTGTCCATTTTAGTCCGAAATTGATCTAATCAATTTTGAATGATTCTAAATAATTTCTAAGATGAACTTAGCATGTTCAAAACATCAAAACACCAAAAGCAACCAAATCCCCAATTTGACTCACTTGGCCGAATGCTCCTAATGGGGTGCCATTTGTGCACTTTGTCATTTCATGCTTCAAAACACATCAAGATGTAATCCAATCAACATGAAACTTTATATGCATCATATACACATCCAAATACACAACATATATGAAAACCCCCAAATTTGGAATTGGTCATGAACCCTAATTTTTCAATTTCTTCAAATTGGACAAATTAGACCAAATTGGTTAAATCAATTACTTTAATCATGTTTCTTCCATCCAATCAAAGTCTCAACACAATGAAACAACTCAAGATCAAATCTAGGTCATCTAAGAGTGGGTCAACAACTCTAGATTAGCAACATGGTTTCCAAAACCTAAAAGAAAGCTTATAACTACAATAGTCACAACCTTCCTTCATCATACATGCTCAACACTTCCATCAAAACTTCCATCAACAAAAACACAAGGAATAAAGAAAGAAATAACCTAAGAACATCATATGTTAAAGCCTAGATCATAAGGAACATTTTCCTTTCTAATAGCAAGTTTGAAAAACTTACTAAAATCCAAGCTTTCTTTGATTTCTTCTTTCTTTCTCACAAGCTTCCTTTGCTTCCATTAATGGAGTTTTTCTTTAAAGTGTATTAGTTTATCAAATGAAAGTGAAATGAAAACAATTTATACTTAGGACAAAAAATGCCCTTGGCCGAAATTGTGTATACATATATACCAAATTTCATTTCAATTTCATTTAACTTTACATTTAGTCAACTTGCATAAATATCTTAATAACACTTTATTAGATATTTAATTAAGTCAACAAATGCAACTAAGAATAATATAACTCTTATATTTAAGTGTTATGGCCGAAATTATAAAGAAATAAAGGAAAAATATATTTTTATTTTTCAAACAATTTTGAACAAATATCTTAAGAAGTCAAAATCAATTTGACAACCTTTTCCTTTAATGTAAAGTCAAACATTTACATTTATAATCATTTCCTAACTTTATCATTTGGTGATATATTTATATTTTAATTATATTAATCATTAAACAATTAAATAATTAAATAATTAATTAAATACAAATATATCAAATATATGTATTATATTTACTTTAAATATCTCAAATACATATATTGATGATATATGTCAAATACCTTTATTTGACTATTTATTAATGTGTATTTAATAATATCATATATTAAATACAAATACACATTAATTAGGAAATGACGGTTCGGCCATTTCACATGTATTTTTTTTCGTTTAAAGATTAAACGATTTATAAATAATCATCATTATTCATAAATGTTGCTCTAGTGCTCTACGAGTATGTTTCATTATTGAGACTCTCTAGATTCAGGTATATCCGTCACGAAATCCAATTTCATGTCCATAATCTATCCACCCGTAGATTATGACGATCACAGATAAACTAGCTGAATCATACAGGTCGAGGTCATTGCATACGTATAATCCCTCCGTCACAGGTATCCAGATAATCCCAGAGATATAGATGTAAACTCAAATCTCTATAGGTATTATCCCACAGATTTAACAAACTGCTAAAGATATATATGGACTATCTATGCTCTGTACACAGAACTGACGGATCCTATCTTGACACACACAGGATATCCTGAGGATCGATCCACACCCAACGAACAGGCGGAGGTCTGATCTAAATAGATCGGTGACGTGACTGCCATCTAAGTGTGGAGGATGTCTCATACATCCACAGTGGTGTCTCAAGTCGAAGGACCACTATGCTACTCAACCCGAGAAGATTCTTATTGACGTTGGTGTACCATCCATTAAGAATCTTCGGTGAGCCGTTCAGTGTTTATCCATTATAAACACCTACACGTCTATACGAGTCTCCATAGACTCATGGTTCATTGGGATAAACCATCGGACCAAGTCTCGATATACGACATGTACTGGTCTCAACGGATTTGACTAACCGACCCGTGTTAGCAAATCTTGACCAGGAACTATGTTTGATAATATTCATATAGCAGTGACATTTCCCAATGTCAATTACAAACTAACTTTGTAACTGTGTACTGCATTATATATTATCGGGCCTTTGTCTAATTTATACATATCACTAAACCACATTTAGTTTCAATCTAATCGTAATCAGATCGAATACGTATATAAGAACAAGAGGTGCAACCATAAATAAGTAATATTATGGAATAAGGGGATGTTCGTATTCATGAATCAGACATAAATACGGTCCGGATTGGCGCTCTGAGCACCAACCCCAACATTATGGACACGGGATTTGATTCCGTGACTGACATACCTGAACTTAGAGAGTCTCACATAATTAAAAATACTCGTAGAGCACTAGTGTTAGGGTTGGTTCTCTGAGAGCTAATTTCTTATGTATTTCCCTGTAAATTCTCTTGTAAATATTTTATTAATGAATAAAATAAACAGTTTCTATAATATAGATTATTTTATTATATGGTAAAGACGTAAATGACTATAGAGTGATTGGTTATGATACAGTTGCAAAAGTGTCGCAACTGACATTGAGCAGTATCATAACAATATCATTCTTTAATTGTTTCTGTTCAAGGTTTACAATTACTTGGTCAGTAAGTAAACCCGCTGAGACTGGTACGTGTCGTATATTGGAATGTTGGATTCTAATGGTTTCTCAATGAACCATGAGTCTCAGGAGACTCGTATAGACACGTAGGTGTTTATATCGGATAAATACTAAACGACTCACCAAATATTCTTAATCGATGGTACACTAACATCAATAAGAATCTACTCAGGTTGAGTGAGCATAGTGATCCTCCGACTTGAGGTACCACTGTGGATGTATGAGGCATCATCCGCACTTTGATGGCAGTCACGTCACCGATCTATTTAGATCAGACCTCCGCTTGTTCGTTGGGTGTGGAATGATCCTCAAGATATCATGTGCGTTGTACCGGCCAAATTTGGGCCAATGGCATTTTTGACTTTTCGCTTCAGGCCCTATATTAGTAATAGCCCAATCCCTCCAAATAGTACCTAGAATAGACTTGGGCCAAGGACCCAATTACCTTCTCAGGCCCACACACAAATAGAGGCCTACCAAGCAAACCCTTGACTTATCAGTTACCCAAACCTAAAATGTTTAAATCAAGGTTAGTAACTCCCCCCACGTAGTTAGCCGTTTTAGACACCCAACTGAAGAGCAATTAATGGAGGAAATAAAGCTGACCTTGAAGAAGTCTATAAAAGGAAGAGATGATTCACTGTTCACGGAGAGGTCTTGGCTCTCATACTTGAGCTCTCTAAGCTTCTTACTCTCTAAACACCAGCCACCGCGCTCACGGCAGTCAACAGAAGTCAAGGTAACATCAAGCCTTGCTCTTCCATTATTTACAGCTCGTCTTCATCACTGACTTGAGCGTCGGAGTGCCTATAGCACCCACCACACCGGTGGGCAGTGCTCCCCGCTCATTCTACCTTTGTTTTTCAGGATCGCTAGTGCCGCCATACTATAAATTCTTGATTGTGGATCTCGGGCGAAAATCGGCATCCACATGCGTATCAAGATAGGATCTGTCAGTTATGTATATCAATATCAATCCTATTGGTGATCAAGCAACAAGATGCATTAAGAACGCGATTCAATAAATAAACCAAAACATCACACAAAATATAAGAAAATCAGTTTATAAGTTCATAAATATTAGGTTTCATCACAATCTCAGATTAAAGATTTAGTTCCTACACTTGCTTAAAAGCTCGAAATAGATATTCAATGATAAATAAAACATCAAAGAGGTAAAAAGAAGAAGAAACTCTGTCGAGATCGCCAGTCTTTCGCTCTCTGCTGTTGAGTTTCTGTGTTTAACTCATTTGATGTGCTTTTGCTTTCTCTCAAAAATTCCTTTGTAGGCTGTAAAATTAGTTTTTGAGACTCTTCCATTCGTTTTGGGACGAGTTGTGGCTTATATAAGAGGTCTGGGGGGTGTTTCCTGCTTAAGAATCGAGTCATGGACGAACTTGATCCGCAACCCACGTCGCGACTCCCAAGTTCTTCATCGATGTGTCGTGACAAGCCATGTGGGCATCGCGATGCGCCACTAGCAACCCCTCTCTGGACTTTTTTTGAACTAGCGTGCGTCTTGATGAGCGATCCAAATTCGGGACTCGCGTTTCGACTCCGAATTTGCCCCTATTTGCTCCGCAGTTGGCCGCTTTCGTCCTTCGTTGATTATGTTGAGTTTCAATATTATTTTTACCTCAACAATGATGGCAAGGTGACATGGGATGACGTCAGAGGCGGTGAAATAATGAATTTGGAAGCCTATATATAAAGGGGTTGAAGTCTCAAATTCAAAGATTAGAATTTTTTTCCATCTCACAATTTGTAAAAAAGCCAAAAACTTAAGAACCAGTGATAGAGAGAAAACTGGTCAATCACCCGACCTCATTAGAGAATTTTATCGGGCTTGTTCAGACTCGAGGTGTTTATCATTGTATTTGTTAGTTCCCCTCATTTGTAACTCGGGTCGATCTTGACCCCGATCAATAATAAAATCCTCCATTTTTTCCAGTGGATATATGTAGGAGTCACTCCCCGTCAAATCATGTAAACTCTGTGATTTATCTATCTGCTTATTAAGTTTGTTTTTTATATTGAAGCTAGTAACTCTTGTTTAATTTCTTGTTATTTCTTTTATCTAAAGTTTTAAATTGATGAGAAATTTGCCACTTCTCAATTATTGGTTGTTCATAAATATATGATTATTATATTAAGCGATACTGAAAATTGGAAGATTTTTTTTTATTTTTTAAATAAAAGATCCTTTTAATACGATTGATTGATTGGAAATTTTTTTTGGCTTTTAAAAATTTTGTAGTGGTTGTGTGTGGGTGAGATTTATTTTTATCAAATTAACCAATATCCAAGTTATAAAATGTTATGTCGTGTAGATTTTCAAACATCTTAGTAAAATTTATTATCAAAAGTTCAAGTTTTAAATGAACAAAGAGATTAAACCCATTTCTTATCTTATCATTTTTTTTGAAAAAAAAAATTATGAGATGTTATAGGGCCCTGGTAGCTTGCTAGCTTTTGCGCGTACTGTTCCAAGTAATAATAGAATGTAAAAATTAGTATTGAGTGCATAATGAGCAACATGACGTGTCGTAGGGCTCATGATCTCATTTTGAGATATTGGGTTCAAATTCAGGGAGTGTATTTCTTGTAAGAGTCTGAGACAGTCAAAGTTTTACCTGTTCTGCTTAAGCCCAGAAGGGATGATGTGACGGTGAGATTATAAAAGAAAAAAGAAAACACGACTTTGAAGTGCAGGATAGTGGGATGATTTTCTTGGATAAAAAAATTATGTTAAATAATAAATTTCGAAATGGAGAAAATTGAGTAGGAAAATGTTTTGTTTACTTTTGTTTTGTTTTGTATTTTTTCCAGAGGGTATTTGAATTTGGTAAATGGGCTTAACCTTTTTGCAATGGATTAATAGTTTCATGGGGTACAAATTCATGCCTATTTTGTATCCTCTGTGTACTGTATCTTTATGATTATTATTAATTTTTAACATGTTTCCTGAAAATAAATTGAAACTGATATCAAAATGGGCATAAATAAGTGGAAAGTCCATGACAGGTAAAAGCAACAGGCAATTGGAGGCCAGTGTGCGTAAAAAAGAGAAGAGAGAGGTATCATTTATCTGAATTTAGATTCAGTATTGAACTGTATTAAAATTTTCATAATACTAGCACACGTACTTTAATAATAATACATAATAAAAATTCAGATATTTTTAAATTATTATTTAATAACTACCCATCAATATTCATAAAAAAAACTCAAGTCATTACCGAATCCGAGACCAATTCATCAATGCCTCGATATAATAACGTGCTCGGCTTTCATAAAAACGTTAACACAGACCACTTTTGCAGGTTCTGTTTCTTGATTCAAATGTCTTTTCTTTTTTATAACCTTTGGTGACATCATTTTGACTCTTTAATTTTACCACCCACTACTCTGATCACAGAAGAGAACAAGTACTGTTGGTGTTTGTTCTGCACAGAGAGATACAGACCAAAAGTATATATATGTATCTGTTTCTTTACAAGGAAATTCAATTAAAGTCATCATATTACTGGCACCAGACATTGTGGGGAACATGCAAAGTCTCAGACTCAAGACATGTTCATGGATTTTGAGAAACATAAATATCCCATTTGACACACACCAGTTTGGAATCATATTGGACTTTTCAATGGGGTACTGTTAATTCCAGTTAAAGCAAAGTTCATCAAATCTCCATCTGTAACTTGACAACTTGATCAAATGAAGCATTTAAGTTAAATGTACTCACCTGAGAACAAATGTACTTTACCTCCTATGATGTTAGGCCCATCATGTCTTTAGAAACAAGAAGCTAAATAAGTCCCCATGCTTAGTAGTTAGTAGAGCCTCATAGGTGATGTAATTCCTATTCTATCTGATCTTATAATTTGGTAGTGAATAGAGATGGCTAGTTGCCGGCCAGCATTTTCCAATCTCGATCACGTCTCGATATGGATTTGGGAAGAACCCATGCCGATTTTTGAATTGGGATGAAAATCTTATCGAATTTCAATTGTTAGGAAAAAAATTAGGATTTAGGATGAAAAGTTATCTCAAATCTCAGTCCGATTTTTTGTTTGAGAAGAAAAATCATCTCAAATTTCGTACCGAACGAAATAAGATCATGAATTCTGATCGAAATTCAAGAATTCTTCCATCTGAATATTAGATCAACACCTTATTGAGTTTTTGGATGCTGTGTCATAATTACTTACCGGAAGATATAATTAAGCATGATGCTAGCTATTGTTGACCTAATTACTTGGTAGTATAAATAATGTGGCCTTTATGGCTGCATCGAAGTATAATTTCCGTCTAGAGATTCACAAGAGAGAACATGGCCATCATATATAATTAATCATGTTCATGTAAACAAAGGATAGTGACTAGTGATTAAGTGATGATACCTCAACAACTTTATGATCTTTCTTGTTACAGTTAACCTAATTAACAAAGACAGTCCCTCCCACACGTTAATCACAATCACAGCTTTATAGACATGAAAATTCAAGATCAAGCTGATTATCAGTAACAACTTTCATGAAAATTGACAACAAGTGTTAGCTCATTTAATTAACATACCCCTACTCCATATATTATGTCTTGGATTCAACTCCTCATAACATAAGTGGATAAAGAATTCATGTAATTATTAGCGAGGTTGGTTATATTAACAGCTGTCGGGCGTATAGTTCTATATGCTATCGGACCTTAATCTCATTTTCTTCAAACCTAGTAATCAATAATATGATTCACCAAGCGAAAATTAATCTCTATAAATACAATAAGGACGTTTCCATCCTCTTTTTCATTATAATAAAATAATATTTAAAAAAAAAAAAAAAAACTTTCATGAAAATTAACATACACAAATTAACAATAAAAATCAGTAGAAAATAAAGAAATTAATGACCTCGTGTAGCAAGAGATCATATCATTCTAATTAAGCCGCAGCATGAATGTTAATTGAGCTTAAATTTAACAATACATTAATGTTGCAAGAAAAGCTAAATTCAAAAGGCCAAATTTTGATTAACACGCCATATAGAATGTTGATGAAAACTAATTGCACCTAATGATTTCCAAGACGAAGCTCCAAATCTACAGCCTCGTTTGTACCTTTCAACCCCATCTCCAAGTCCAAGCTGATTGCAAATTGGTCCTCTTTCTTTTTCAAAACCTCATGGATCTCACATACTGCAACTCTCATGTTCTTCTTCTTCTTCCTTAAACTCCCGGATGGAGTAAGAGTCAAGGCATTCTCTCGAGGACATTCAAGTAATCTTTTCTTTTCTTCATTTGTAAAAGGCTTAAAAGCTGATGAGGATGGTGAAGGCAAAGAGTTTATTAGACTTGGCTTGTAATAAGCTGCTGGAAACGATAATGACAATGAACTAGACGCAAAACTAGGGTTAGGGTTTGGATATTCAGGAAGAGGTGGAGAAAACGTTCTAAGCCTGGCTCTATCTCTTCTATGAACATTCATATGACCACCAAGAGCTTGAGCTGACCTAAACTCTCTCTTGCAAAAGCTACAGTTATATTTTTTCGGAGGCCATACTATTAACCCACATGCATGTTCAAGAGCTTCAGAGTCTTTCACATTCTTGTTGCTGCCCATTATCAGATTTTCCCTCTCCATGCTTTGCTTCTTGTTCTTGTTCAGTACTACAGGAGAAAGAGAAAAAATGGTGACCAGGATTAATGCATGCTTCATAGAGAAGATTGATATGAAGCCCTTTTAAGTTAAAGCTAGAATCTGAAAATTTAAACACTCACCTGCAAACATTTCAGCTACTATTTCTGGAATTTGCTTCATGTAATGTAGAGCCTAGCTTTAGATTTTGGCAGTGATATATGTTCTTTTATTATGCCCCAAATCTAGTGAAAATGTTGCAGACATTCTTTTACATCAATCAATGTTTCATATATTTTTTTCATAAAAAATACAAATGACCTAATAATTTTTGTAAATCACAAAAATGACCCCACACACCAATTTATTATTTTATTAGCCAAATACACCATTTAGTTCCCAAAATATCTTCATTTTCTTAAAAACTCTAATTTTCAAACTCCCTCAGCTCTCTCACACGTCTGTCTCATCTACTAAATTGGCGGCGACGGCCGCGACATCTAATAGAGTCGTTGACAATCGTAAGATAGGTGGTGTTAGTAGTGCTTGACTCAGCTCGACATAAGTATTTATATGAGTTCAAGTTCGTCTTGTGCTTGAATTGAGTTTTACATGTATTGTTCAAATTCGACGCATTAAGAAAATGTCAAGCTTGAGCTCAACTCGAATTAGATTACTGAACGATTCGACTTCACTCGATTAATTTAAAAAATTCAATTTTTCAATTTTTTTTTTCACTTAATCAAAATGTAGATAATTTCCCTATAAATTCAAATGTTTGTGAACTCTCTATATATATATATTGTTAAGCATATATATCTTTGAATCAAAGCATGTCACGACCAAAAACCGAGGTCAATGACAATTATGTAATTGTTTCAAATTCAATTTTCAAACAAAATAGTCAAAGTCAAACACGTGCCCCGGGGACTTATAAAATGACAAAATTTATAAAAAGAAATGAAAATATAAGTTTAAAATGAATAATAAAAGTTCCCACAACAAATGTGATCACCCATACGGAATTTTAACGTTAAAAACAAAGGTCCATAAAACGTACACAACATATCATAACTAAATAGACTAATACATAATGATCCATGCAGGACCCAAGAATCCCGACGAAATACCTAGCAATAATGAGTTGTGAGGGATCCCACTCTACACAACTCAGAAACACGCGGCGTCGAAGCTACTCCTCGAGATCTCGATCACCTAAATCTCCTGCTGAAAGTGTTAAAGAAGGGGTGAGCAAAGCCACACGATCAGTAGAGATTTAATAACTTACCTTGATTAGTTTTTCCCAAAGTCCTGCATGGTTAGTAAGATATACAAATATATATATACACATATTCCCAACAATGTAGCGGCTATGAAATACATTTATATCAATATAATAAAATATCACTACTGCAATAAGGCATAAAAAGTCGGTTTTTAAACGATGTCTATTAGTTTAGACATCGGTTTCAAAAGTAATGCTTTCTTCTTTTTAGATAATTTAATAACTGATGTTATAAATATTTCGAAAGACATTGGTTATTCGTAAAAGCCATGTCTTTCGAATTGTCATAGAACTCAGTATTTTTATTAATTTCTGATGTCTTTATATTTGTGAAATGAAATCGGTTTAAATAAAAAGGTGAGAGTGAAGTGCCATACAGGGCCGCGTAACCAGACTCCCAACACTGGAGTTGTAAACAAGCAATGTGCCACGTGGGGCCACATAACAAACATGATCATATACCGCGAAGGAATTATCATGATCAAATGCCACAACGAGGCAACAATAAACAAAACCTACGCAGGTTCGAGACTCTCACCCATTGATGCATAATCACCTTCCAAATAGCGCCACTCGGGGCCACGTAACAGTTGCCGCAACGGTCCAACTAGGTTTATAGGGTGGGCCAAAATGGGGCTCCACACAAACAAATGCCACAACGGGCTAGATAATAACCAAGATGTACGCCACAACGGGGATCCATATATACCAATTTTTATATTTTTACCGATCCAAGTCTGATACATTTAAATTCATACTACCATGAAGATATTTATATTTATAAAACAAAACAATAACTCATCATGGTCGCGTCATATCCCCCAACACGTCATTTCACAGTTTCATAAATCATGGCTAATGCTTAAAACATATTTCATATTATTTTATAGGAAAATCATAATGATATGAATAGATATAATTAAAACCAAAATTAAGGTATGAAATCCCTATAAGAGTTTTATGGCGGAAATCCAGTAACGCAGCTGAATAGTGGAAAATCAAAATTTTTCGATTTCAAAATTTTTCTTGGATCAATTAAATAAACTTATTTATTTAATTATCCAATTATCAAATTCTGAAAAATTACACAAGAGATCAAATTTCTTGGTAATTACCGAATTGCCCCAAAACTTTGTAAATTGATTATTTTAGCCCAAAAATTATCAAATATAATTTTGGATGATTCTAAATCATTTCTAAAATATTTTTCAACACATCTAATGAATCAAAATAAAATTTCACACAAATCCCCAATTTTTGAGTAATTACCGTGACTACCCCAAAATTTCAATTAATTGCAATTTGGTCCCTTTTGTTCAAAACATGCCAAGATCAAATCCAATCAACCTAAAATTTTACATGCATCATATTCATACCATAATACATCACATATATGAAAAGCCCCAACTTTGGAGTGGGTTATGAACCCTAATTTTTCAATTTTACCAAATTGTCCAATTTAACCAAATCTTTAAAATCCAACACTTTAATCCATTCAATACTTCACCAAACAAGCCTCACCACTTTGAAATAACTCTAGAACAATTCTAGGTCACCAATGAGTGGCTTACTAACTCTAGAATGGAAACTTTGATTTCTAAAGAATCAAAAGTAAGCTTTTAAAACAAGTTTAAGCTTACTTACATGCATCAATCTTTCATCCAAGTTCTCAAACAAATAAACACAAACCATAAGAGAAAAGAGAACATCCAAGCAACAAAAAATGATGCCAAGCATGTTAGAAACAATTCCCATGTTGAAGACTTAAAGAAAATACTTACAAAAACAAGATTTTCCAAGACTTTTTCTTTTTGGCCTTCAAGCTTGCTCTCAACTTATTTTGTGTTATTTTTAGTGTATTAGAACTTATGAAACCCTAAAAAATGAAACAAACAATATATACCTCTCCCATTAGGCCTTGGCCAAATTTTGGCATAAGTAATATCTAGATATTTTGTTTTCATTTCACTAAATGCTTTATCATCTTGTTAACTTTATCATTAAACCATTTAAAGCTTATTCAACAAGTCAAGTAAAGCATCTTTAAGTCATCTCAATAATTATTACAACTTAGGATATTTGTATTTTTTATTTAATTTAATTATTTAACAATTAAATAATTAATAATTATTTAAATATAAATATATTAAATATATATATTATATTTACATTAAATATTCAAATACATATATATATATTTATGATATTAGTCAAATATCTCAATTTGACAATTAATTAATGTGTATTTGATAAAATCTATCATTAAATGCAAATACACAAAAATTAAGAAATGACTATTGGGTCCCTACACATGTACTTTTGCGTTTAACCTTTAAACGACTTATAAATAATCAATATTATTTATAAATGTTGCCCTAGTGCTTTACGAGTATATTTCATTAGTGAGACTCTCTAGATTCAGGCTTATCCGTCACAAAATCCAATTTCGTGTCCATAATTTACCCACCCGTAAATTATGACGACCGCAGATAATCTCGACTAATCATACAGGTCGAGGTCATGGAAAATGTATAATTCCTCCATCACAGGTATCCGGATATATCCCAGAGATATAGATGTAAACGTCAAATCTCTATAAGGACTATCCTGTCGACGTCTCTATTAGCAATCTCAAAAAGAACATTTAGAATTGATTTCTAAAATGTACCACGGGCCCATGGTTTTTATCTGATTGATAATCATATATGGACTACCTATGCTATGTACACATAACTGACAGATCCTATCTCGATACACACAGGACACCCTGAAGATCTATCTACACCCAAAGAACAGATGGAGGTCTGATCTTAATAGATCAGTGATGTGACTGCCATCTAAGTGTAGAAGATGTCTCATGTGCCCACAGTGGCATCTCAAGTCGAAGAATCACAAATGCTACTCAACCCGAGAATATTCTTATTGACGTTGGTGTACCATCCATTAAGAATCTTTGGTGAGTCGTTCAGTGTTTATCCGCTATAAACACCTACACGTCTATACTAGTCTCCAAGACTTATGGTTCATTGAGAAACCATTTGAATCATATATTCCAGTATATGATATGTACCGGTCTCAACGAGTTTACTTTACTGACCAAGTAGTGTAATCTTTGACCAGGAACTGTCTGAGAATGACAACGTCATGATACAACTCAATGTCAGTTGGGACGCTTTTGCAAAAGTATCATGACTAGTTATCCTAAGGTCTATTATGTCTTTACCATATTAAAAGATATATTATATTTCAGAAACTGCTTGTATTATTCAAAATCAAATGTTTTACATAAGTATTTTCAAGGAAATACAAACGGGAATTGGCGTTCTGAGCACCAACCCCAACAAAAAATCCCACATGCTCTAGTGCCAATATCGATTGTATCTAATACCCATCGACTCAACGTGTTTATCAAAAAACTTCAGAGATATGGCCTTCGTCATCGGGTCTGCTACATTATCTTCAGTCGGTTCCTTTGCTTGCACAATGGCTCCAGTATTATCACAGTATAATGAAATCGCATTCTCGATACTTGGGACAACTCCCAATTCTGTGATAAAGTTCATAATCCAAACAGCTTCCTTTGCAGTTTTAGAAGCTATTATGTATTCCGCCTCAGTGGTGGAATCTGTTGTAGATCCCTGTTTTGAACTCTTCCAGCAAACTACACCTCCGTTAAGGGTAAAGACAAATCCGGATGTAGACTTTCTATCATTGGGATTCGATTGGAAGTCGGAATCCGTATACCCGTTAACTTGCAGTTCACTTCCTCCATAAATATCAACTTATCCTTAGTACCTTTAAGATACTTCATGATATGTTTAATGGCCATCCAATGGTCATTTCCTGGATTGGATTGATATCGACTGGTTACGCTAACCGTGAAACTGATATCAGGTCTTGTACATAACATGACATATATTATGTTACCCAAACACAAAGCATAAGGTTGGTTAGACATTCTATCATTCTCATCTTCTGTTTGTGGACTCATCTTTTTCGAAAGATGAATCCCATGTCTGAACGGTATGTTTGTTGTCTTACAGTTACCAAAATTATACCCTTCCAAGATCTTATCTATGTAAGTTGATTAGGATAACCCAATCAGCTTCCTTTGTCCATCTCTATAGAGTTTTATCCCTAAAACATATGAAGTTTCTCCCAGGTCCTTCATGGAGAAATTCTTACAGAGATATGCTTTGACATTCCTATATCATTCCCAATGATTAGGATGTCATCAACATAGAGGACTAAAAATACAACCATGCTCCCACTGGCCTTCTGATACACATAGGATTCTTCCAAATTCTTGAGAAAACCAGACGATCTAATAATCTCATCGAATCGAAGATTTCAACTTCGTGAAGCTTGTTTAAGTCCATAAATAGACTTCTTAAGCTTACATACCATACCCGAGTTTTTGCTGGACGTAAAACCTTCCAGCTGTTCCATATAGATTTCTTCATCAAGAAATCCATTTAGAAAAGCCATTTTGACATCAATTTTCCAAATCTCGTAGTCATGATACGCATCTATAGAAAGCAAAATCCTAATAGACTTAAGCATGGCTACAGGTGAAAAAGTTTCATCGTAGTCGACGCCAGGTCGCTGCGTGTAACCTTTTGCTACCAGTCGGGCTTATAAGTTTCAACCTTACCGTCAGGCCCGTCAGGCCCGCGCTTCCTTTTATAAACCCATTTACAACCGATAGGAACAATTCCTTTGGGAGGTGGAACCAAGTCCCAAACTTGATTCTCACGCATTGAGTCTAACTCGGATTTCATGGCACTTTGCCATTTCACGGAGTCGATGTCCAACATCGATTCTCTATAGGTGAAAGAATCAGTCTCTTCAACTAAGAGAACATCTAGACTCTTTTCTTGTATCAAATACAAGCGTTCAGGAGGTCTAGATACCCTTTGTGACCTACAGAGTGTGTGTGTGTTGAAGGTCATTCATCTACTTAAACTTCAGATTCCTCTGTTGGTTCGTTGTTTTCAGGTTGGACTTCATCAAGTTCAACATGTCTATGATTACCACCTTCTGAAAAGAATTCTACTTCTAGAAATCTTGTGAAGTGAGCTATGAACACATTTCGATGCTCGGTATCATAGAACAGATATCCCCTCGTTTCCGAAGGATATCCAACAAACCTAAACTTTTGCCCTCAAGGTGAAAGCTTATTCTGCTGAGTTACCCTGACATAGGCAGGACAACCCCAAACCTTAATATAACTAAGATTTGGTCTCCTACCAGTCCATATCTCATACAGAGTCATAAGAACAGCTTTTGAAGGAATCATATTCAAAAGATGTGTAGCTATTAAAAGAGAGTAGCCCCGTAAGAAATATGACAAATCTGTGAAACTCAACATTGATCAGACCATATCCAATAAGGTCTGATTTCTCCTCTCAGACACTCCATTGTGATGTGGAGTACCTGGATGAGTATATTGAGCGAGAATCCCATTCTCTTCCATATAATCAATGAACTCAACACTCATATATTCTCCGTCTCGATCAGATCGAAGACATTTAATATATTGACCAGTTTCTTTTTCTACTTTATTTCGGAACTCTTTGAACTTTTCAAAGGTTTTTGATTTATGTCGCATCAAATAGACATATCCTTACCGAGACAGATCATCAGTAAAGGTAAAAAAGTATGAATAACCACTGTGAGCAATTTGACTTAGTGGACCACATACATCAGAATGTACGATTTCCAGTAAGTTAGTGTCGCGGTGTCCAACACCAGAAAATGGGGCTTTGGTCATCTTACCCTGAATACACGATTCACAAGTTGGATAGGATTCAATGGTGAGATCTGGTATCAAACCATTCCTAACCAATTGGGTAAGGCGTTTAACGCCTATATGACCTAGCCGCATATGCCAAAGTTCAGTATTATTAATAACAGGTAAACTACGTTTATTAACTCCAGTATTTAAAATATCTTTAGAAGTTTGCAATGTGTAATGACCATGTTGGTTTGGACAACAAAGGATCTGAATATTATGTTTATCATATAAATACAAAGAACAGTTCTTAATATTAATACGATAACATTCTGTATCCAATACAAAAAGAGATATAATATTAGCTATACATTCAGGTACAAAATAACTGTCATATAACAAAAGTGTCTCATTCGGCAATGAGATCTCGCATACTCCCACTGCAACTGCATCCAGAGAGTCTCCACTCCCAAATCACAACTGCATCTCTAGAGGCTTCAGTTTCCTACTTTCCTTCAGCACCTGCAACGAATTGCAAATGTGAACAGGACAAGCAGAATCTAAAATCCAGCTGAGGAGGGAGAGAGCATCTACATCAGGTACATTTATTTTTCCAGTTATTGATATATCTTTGGCTTGCAGTGATGGCATTTGTCTTCAGAATCCCTCTTGGGCTTTGCTATCTTTGCCTGTGGTTGAGGACCGAAACCCTTTTTTTTCTTCCATTTCTTCTTCTTTCCCTTTGACCAAGTCTGGGAAGAAGCAGAAAGTGAAGTAGGTCTCGGAGGGCGAGTCGGTACTCTCTTCTTGAGGTCCTCTTCCGCCGTGAGTAACATCTTATACAGCTCATGGTAGGTACAAATAATCCCATTCATGTTGAAGTACATCACGAATTGGCGATATGAAGCTGAGAGTGAACCAAGAATGACACTCCTACCGAGAATTTCATTCAGAGGGAGATTATGTTGCCTCAGTTGATCGATCAAATCGATCATATGAAGAACATGAGAGCTCACAGCTTGGCCCTCATCCAATCGCGCATGGAACAGTTCCATTGCGACCTTATGAACAACAACTTGTTCTTGGTTCTCAAACGATTCTCGTAATCGCGAAATCATACTATACGCATCTGACATGCCATATTATTGTTTCTTGAGTCCCAGAGACAGTGAACTTATGATGTATGATTTAACTTTAAATCATCATTCTTCCAAGCTTGGAAAACTTGGAGTTCCTCCGGTGTAGCGTCC